>JABSTQ010006113.1:0-19137 GCA_013358835.2 Ixodes persulcatus
CAGATCGAATAACAACAATTCGAAAAAGCTTTCCAGGGATACTCCACTAGAACTTCTGAAAGCCAGCTCTCCAGTAGACTCAATGCACCCTTTCACTGATTCAAGCAGTCTGTCGTGTGGCAAGGAGTAAGAAAGATTTTCCACGTCTATACTGCCAGCGTTCTCATCTCCGGACCCCTGCCTGTAGGTACTCCGCAAGATCCAAAGAATTGAAAACCCTAAAGGGTCCTTGATATTCAATGATGACAAGTGTTTTTGTAAGTAGGAAGTCGATTGCCTTTGCCACGATCCCTTTCCCGTGACAATGGCTCAAAAAGGGCACCCTTTTTTGCGTTTTGGCGCTGAAAAACACTTGCAGATGTAGTCTCCGCCTTTCCTACTGTCCCCGCCAGCTGCGTTAAAGCTAGACGATCACAAAATCCTTTTGCCCTGTCTCGAATTTTCTTCAGATCCACATTGACCGGTCGGAAATGTTTGTCCATGGCAGGCGTTTGCCTTATCATTGAACATGCCCTTTGGTAACACAACAGATTGTACCTCTTTGTCTGATAACATGACATGTAGATTCATTATCTACCACAAAATCCACCAAAGTGGTAATTGGACAAACCTGTCTTCTTCTTGGTGGTTGAATGACGTCAACATACTCGGAGATGCTCCTTGACCTGTCAACTTCCACTGCCTTTTGCGCTACGTTCTTGGCCAGTGTCACCCACTCGGGAGGGCTTAGGACCGGCTCAAAGCAGAACTTGGGACTCAGCTCTAATGGCTTGCCTATTTCTGGAGGAATCTCGGCACCTCCCAAAGTTGTGTATCCTCCCGTCGACGGATTCATCAGGTCTTTCTTCTTTGGAAGTGGCGACCGGATTCGCTGCCACAGGAACTCCGTGGCGTCCCTCGCTCTCTTGCTCATCGCACGGCAGAACCTTCGTTGATGGTCAGGGTTTTCCCTTGCAGAAGCACAGGCTACTCTCCGGCAGCGTCGTAAGAATCTCTCCTGGCGCCAGTATTCAGATCTTAAAACGCTACGATCCGCTACGTAGGCAACGTTTTGGTGTTTTTCAGAAGAGCTGGACTATTAGAAACGCTGGTCGATAAAGTGGTGGCGATATTTGAGAAGTGGAAAGGAGGGCCTTAGGTTTACCTTTGAGGTTCAAAAAGAAGGGGTAATTTAGTACCTGGACCTTTCTTTGTGCCTAGGAGACTCGCGCGTCTGCTGGACCTACCGGCCAGGATCAAAGAAAGGCATCCTCGACTGGAGGTCGGCTCGCTCAAAAGTTGTGAAGAAGGGTAGGGTGGTGCTTGGGCCAGTTGGTAACAGTTAAGCATGATGAAAAACAGCCTCAGATAAACAGGGACGAAGAACGAGTTAAGAATACGACAGGACAACGGCTGCTGTTGTTCCGTCGTATTCTTTAACCATTCTTCGTCCCTGTTTATCTGAGGCTGTTTTTCATAATGTTTTACTGTGAAGAGTGGCATCGTTCTATCGTGTCTGAGCTCAGCGCTCAAAAAATCATGCCTCCACACTCTGGGGATGGCTTCAATCTACAGACAAACAGACGGAGAAAAGCTGGCTATCCAACGACACTACTTTCAGATGTGGCAAGCACACTGTTGAAGAAAGTAAAGGGCAGCCAGTCTACACAACGGGATGAGGGACGCAAGCGACCTGTGGTTATCCCGTACTTACACAGGGTTTCTCACAATTAAAAAAATGTTGGAAACCGATATGGAATCCCAGTGGTTTTCTCAGCACCACACAAAATGAGCCAGATCTGCCCAGAGTAATTGCGAAGGCAGATGTAATCGCAAGGAACAAGTTTATAAGAAGCACGTCAGGCCGTTCGTCTCATGTGTTACGGGAGTAGTCTTTATTATTCCCCTCTCGTGCGGCCGCACCAACGTGGGACAAACGGGACGTTGCCTGAATGATAGTCTCCGCGAGCACAGGTTTTCCCTCGAAGCGACAGTCGGAGGACACCTATCGGTTCACCGCAAAGAGTGCCTGCGTGAGCCAGTTTTTAGTGCCACCACCATCTTGGAACGACACAGAGACGAAGTGACACGCGAGGTGCTGGAGACCTTCCACATCCAGAGTAGAGAAGAAAAATGTATCAGCGCAGCATCAGTGGCGTTGTCTGGCAAAAAGCTGGAATTCCTGAAGTTGACAATGAGGGTCCAGTGCGTGCCGTAGTCAGCTACCATGGGTGAAAGGTATGCGTGCGATTGCGAGGAACAACGTGTGTTCTTCGTTCTCTTTTTTTTTGAGTAAAGAAGCTTTAGTTGCGAGTCAGCGCTCTGTCCTGTCCGGTTTGTCACTTTCGTTCTGTATCTTTGCGTTGTTTTATTTCACTATGTAGGACAATTTAACAGACTTTTTTCAGAAACATGAAACAGCCTCCCGCTGTACCGACCGCGTGGGTTACACACACTTTATAATTTGCCAGGAAAGGCTCCAATGCGAGACACTTGTTCCTCTTCGCTCATTTTTATCTCAGCTGCACAGCTAGAATGTCAAGCTCTTCCTCTGACAAACGACGTTGCAATTGGAAACGCTTTTCCGCTGAACTTAGCCCTATGACATTGTAAGTGCCTATGTTGAGTGGCTCTAGCATA
The DNA here is from genome assembly GCA_013358835.2 of Ixodes persulcatus. Lineage (NCBI taxonomy): Eukaryota > Metazoa > Arthropoda > Arachnida > Ixodida > Ixodidae > Ixodes > Ixodes persulcatus. Next base: position 2,620 of record JABSTQ010006113.1, read on the forward strand.
CTGTGAGTAATGACATGCTGCGTTATGCTACCAGAAAACGTTTAATAATGACCACTCGCCTGTGTTTTGCCCCTTGAACGCCGTCCTTTCATTCCGCACTGTGTACACAACCCCTCGGCATGAAACGCAACACTCAAACACAGTTCTAGCGAGTTGCTCTGGGGTCCGCCTGTCCCTGGTAGTCTGGTGGGAACCAGACTACCAGGGACAGGCGGACCCCAGGTGACCTCTGGAAGCGCTCGTTGCTGCTTCGGGCATCGGCCCTCGACGTCTGGCGTGTCGTCAATACCCCGCTTTGTAGATTGGCTCGCGGAATCGATATCTTTGCCGTCGTTCTGGTTAGAGCCCTTCTGGTGGTTACGTTCCTCGTTCTTTGCGCCAGCCGGTGCCGCCTCGTCGGACGCCCTGGGAATGAAGGCGGGCTCACGAACAAGCTCCTCAAGCGGTCCCTTTTCGCTGTTGCTTGTCGTCACTGTCGCAGGGGCAACGTCACCCTCTTTAGTCGCCGCTGAAATGGTGCCTTCAGTGGCACGGTCCGCCTCGTCAGCGTCGATGTCGAAGATGTTCGCGCTTTCCAATGCAACCGGTTAGACCGCGCTCGCATATGTTTTCACGTAGTCGTTCGTCTGATGCCCGAAGCGGCGGCACTTTTCGCACTTTCGAACGCGGAACTCTCTTCGTATGTGTCCGGTGCGACTGCATCGCAAGCATAGCGAGGCGCGGTCAGAAATGACTAGGAGGGCGTTGCCGCTGAACATGCGCAGCTGATGTGGCATAGCCTCAACAGTCGACCCTTCCTTGAGCTTTATTCGAATGATTCTGGTTGGCGACTCTATGCCTTCGAAACACTCAGCTCGCCAGGTCTCCATAGTGATATCGTTTACCTTGCCGCAGGGCTCTAGTGCTCGGCGTACTGCGTCATCGGGAACGTGGTATTGCACCAAGTGAAGCCTGAGGCGGACCTCATTGTCGTCGGGGTCCACAATGATGCATCGCAGGCCTATCACCATGAATTCACGGCACTCCAGCAGTCGCTGCTTTCCCTCGGCGGTTCATTTGGTTCATTTGGAATGATCCTAAGCTCGCCACCTCCTTCATCACGTCCTTCTTCAGCAGTTCGTCCTTGAACTCGTTGATGCGATACGGTCGTCCTTTAAGGTCACAGTGCAAGATAAAAAAATTTAAAGCAGCAAGTTGATACACGTCGTTTGACAAAAAAGACAAAAAAAAATGAAAAAACACGGCCGGCAAGAGCCGTTGTCGACGTTCCAGCGGAGCTCATGATCAAACGACCGAACGGTGCGAGCACCGGAAGCAGAATACAGCTAACCAGGAGTTAAACATCAGTAGAAAAAACAGGTTTTATGATTTACCACCAGTCTTACACCAACAAGGTGTTGTGTTCTAGTATTTGTAGGTTGGGTTTGTTAGCAACATATGTACAAATCATCATCACCAACATATGATCTGTACTTCATTTTTGGTTTTGTTCATGAATAGACAGTCTGATTTGGAACGTTGACTGGGCTGGTCCTTTTTTTTTTCTCTGCCTGAGTACACCACATTTTTGGCGACGAGATGCTGAGCCCATTATGGCTGTACTACTAGTAGACATGGCGTTCTTCTCTGCTGCATCACCGCCCCCGTTCTTGTCTACGCCGGGACAGCCTGTGATTCCGTGGGAGCAGTGAAGGTGGGTGTTCCTGAATTTTCTGGAAGCTGCCGGCGGCGGCGAATTGCAGCCGAATCGTCGGAAAGCAATTCTGCTCAATGCCCTGGGCGTTGAAGGACAGCGGGTGTTCTACAGCATCGACGGGGCACGGACCGGTCAGTCACCTTCTACTGAGAAGCCCCGCGAGGGCAGCGACAAAACATCGAAGGATGGCGAGTCGGAGGAAGCGCCATCAGCTGAAGATGCGTTCCAATCTGCAATGACGGTGCTGGACGCTCATTTTGCCACGACTACGAATGTGCTCGTAGACCGTCACCGGTTCCGACAAAGACGTCAGGCGCCGAATGAGGCGTTCGAGGTCTACGCAGCCAGTCTGCGGGAACTTGCTTCTTCCTGTGACTATGGTGACGGCCTCGACAGCGTCATCCGAGACCAGCTCCTCGAAGGCACTACTTCTCGTCAAATTCGAGAACGCCTGCTCTACGAAGGTTCTACCCTCACACTCCAGAGAGCGATCGATATTGGCAGGCATATTGAACAAGTTCAACGGGAGATTCACGAGTTTGATGGTGACGCTACTGTGCAGCGCGTGGCACCGAAGAAAACTGAGAAATCTACTTCGGCAAAAGGATGTTGCTACCGCTGCGGGTCACAAGCTCACAAGGCAAACTACGACAAATGCCCGGCGAAGAACAAGCGTTGTCGCCGATGCAAGAAGATTGGCCACTTCGAAGCAGTGTGCAAGTCGATCGAGAAGTCCAGTGTTGATGCCGTCAAAGATCCGAAGTCGGAGGAAGCTAACGTCGTCACCGTCCTGCACATCGACGACGACTACAGACGTGCACGGGAAATCTCTACGGAGGTACTCATCGGCAACGTTCCCATTCGCTTTCTTGTGGATACAGGGGCCACGGTTTCCCTGTTGAGCGAAGAAGACTACCGCAAGAACTTCGCTGGAAGGTATCCCCTGAGTGCGACGGCAGTCGTGTTGCAAAACTACACGAAGGAGGAAATCCCAAGCGTAGGATGTTTTCTGGCCGAGGTAACCTACAGAAACAAGGATGCCTGCGTCATGTTCTACGTGACCAAAAGAGGAATTTCGTTGCTGGGACTCGACGCTATTCGTAACCTTCGTATCAACATTGAAGGAGAAACGCTAAGCTGTTGTCAGGCTGCTACTTCACCGGCGTTTACGTTGCTACCACCGAGTCTACGGGAGGAGTTTGAACAACTTTTTTCCAAAGAGCTCGGACTTGCTAAAGACTTCGTGCACCAAGTTCAGCGACGTACGTCGGTGCAGCCGGTCACGGCCAAACTTCGAAGACTTCCACTGGCTCTCCGGAATCAAGTTTCCGAGGAGTCGCGACGACTGGAATCGTCAGGAATTATTGACCGCGTGGACGCATCTCAGTGGGTGTCCCCTATTGTGGTAGTACGCAAGAAAGACGGTTCTCTTCGCCTATGCGTCGACCTACGTGAACCCAACAAGGCCATCATCATCGATGGATTTCCGCTCCCTCATACGGAAGAGTTGCTTCACCAGTTGGCGGGTGGCACCTGTTTTTCAAAACTGGACTTGGCCTCCGCCTACCACCAGGTCCCGCTGGCTACAGACAGCCGTGAGTTAACCACCTTCATTACTCACGAGGGTCTTTTTCGTTTTCGGAGAGTCTGTTTTGGTCTGGCGTCCGCCCCCGCTGCTTTCCAGAAGATGATGGCGCAGATTTTGAAAGGCTGCGAAGGCGTCTTGTGCTATATTGATGATATCATCGTTTGGGGCAAGACCAGTGAAGATCATGCAGCTAACTTGCATGAAGTTCTGCGTCGTATCAAAGCATCAGGCCTCAAGCTTAACGAAAACTGCCTTTTCAATGTCAGCGAACTTTCGTTCCTTGGGCATGTTGTGAGCGATAAAGGCTTGGCACCGTTGCGCTCGAAAGTGGACTCAATTGTTCACGCACCTGTTCCAGAGGACGTAAAAGAATTACGGTCCTTCCTTGGCCTGGCAGGCTATTACGCACGGTTCGTGCCTCATTATGCTGACGTCGTTGAACCACTTCGAAAGTTGTTGCGCCAAGATCAGCCATTTGTATGGGATGACGCTACACAGCGCAGTTTTGATCAAGTGAAAGCTGTCCTGTCATCTGGGCCAGTGATACGGATGTTCCAGCCTGATCTACCTGTCGTTGTGACGACTGATGCGTCAAACAAGGGGCTGGGCGCAGTGCTACAGCAGCGGTATGGCAGCGAGCTCCACACCGTAGCTTTTGTCGAATAACGTAACAGCGCACAAGAGAAACACTCGCAAACTCAGACACACCAAAAAAACACACTCACTCAGCGCTGAGTGAGTGTGTTTTTTTGGTGTGTCTGAGTTTGCGAGTGTTTCTCTTGTGCGCTGTTACGTTATTCGACATGAACTACCAACTCGCCCAGTCAGCAGTTTTATCAGCGTAGCTTTTGCTTCACGAACTCTGTCTCCTGCTGAGAGTAGGTACTCTGTGGGGGAGAGAGAGGCGTTGGCTTGTGTTTTTGCGTGTGAGCACTGGCATGTTTACCTGTGGGGACGTCGTTTTGTACTGAGAACGGATCACCAAGCACTGGTGACTTTGCTGGCATCCAAGGGATCGGGACGTCGGCCATTGCGAATATCAAGATGGTCTGCACGGTTGCTGTATTACAACTTCGACATTGAGTACCAGCGTGGCGCAGACAATTGCGTGGCTGATGCCTTGTCACGGTTAGCAGCGGAAGGTCCTATAGGTCAGGAGAAAGAGGAGGAGATAGTCTCCATTGTTACATCATGTGTAACCAAGGAACAGCTGCAAGAAGCAACCGCAGCAGATGCTACTCTGCGGGACGTTGTGCGTTTCGTCCACGAGGGATGGCCCTCAAAGAAGTCGCTGGACACTAAACTTGTTTCATTTTACCACGTTAAGGAAGAACTGTCCGTGGTTGACAAGCTTGTGCTGCGGGAGGAAAAAGTGGTTATACCTGAAGCTCTGACGCCGTTGATGGTACGCTATGCACATGAAGCCCACCCTGGTATTGTGCGGACAAAGCAAAGGCTCAGGGAACGGTTTTGGTGGCCTCGCATGGACCGTCAAGTGGAGTTAGAAGTCAGAAGCTGCCACATTTGCCAGGAAGCAGACAAGTCTGCAAAGCCTGTGCCCGCTCCACTGCAGCCGGTTGCTTTACCGGATCGGCCATGGCAGAAGTTGGCCATGGATATTGTCGGACCACTCATTCGAGCACCACCAGACAAAAAGTTTGTAATAACACTGATAGACTATCACTCGAAATGGCCGGAGCTCTGCTTTACAAGCCATGTGACCTCGCAAACGGTCATCGAGTTCCTCCGCTCGGCGTTCAGTAGGGAAGGGTACCCCGAGGAGATTGTAACAGATAATGGGACGCAATTTAAATCCAAAGAGTTCGAGGATTTTCTTCAAGAAAGAGGAATCCGGCACTGCCTGTCTTCAGTATACTATCCGCAAGCAAATGGATTGATTGAGAGGTTCAATCGGGTCTTAAAGGACTTCATCCAGCTTGCTATCCTCGAGAATCGCCCTCTGCAGTCTGCGGTTACCGGCTATGTGGGCGTTTACAGATGCACACCACACGGCACGACCGGAATCTCCCCTGCCGTTCTACTGCATGGTCGACAGCCAAGAACAAAGTTAGATATCATAGGACTGCCATCCAAGGACTTCTTTCAACGACCAGAAGCCGAAATGAAAACTCTTCGGAAAAGAGTCGAGGACCGGCAGAGCAAGAGCAAGGCCTACACTGACGAAAAACGTGGTGCAAAAGCTGCCAAGTTCAAGCAAGGCGATTTCGTCAGAGTACGTAAGCCGCCTGGTGGCAGGAAAGGAGACCTTCGGTATACGGCACCGTTGAAGATCCTAAAAAGAAAAGGACCAGGCACGTTTCTGCTGGAAGACGGACGGACGTGGAACGTTTCGAGATTAGTCATCGTCCCTCAAGCGGGAAAAGAAAAGGAGCCAGGTTGGCCAGGATGGTTTCCGTTGAATTCAGGGGCACCGAGGGAACCGCAGTCAGTTCCATCCCACCAGAGATCGTTGTCAGACGAGCAGCCGCCTGAACTTGCTGTAGCGGAGCAGAGGACACCGCCTGGACGGGAGGCGTCTGCATCGTTGCCAGACGAGCAGCCGCCTGAACTTGCTGTAGCGGAGCAGAGGACACCGCCTGGACGGGAGGAGTCTGCATCCGCGCCTCTCCCAGCTTCCCAGCAAATGCCGCAACCGGACACTAACGTGCGGCAGCCTTTAACACGATCACGTAAACCACCGAGCTGGTTCCGGGATTTTGTCACATAACATGTGAAGTAAGGAAGGGCACGCATCAGACACTGATACCTTGTCTCGCTTGGTGTTAATGAAAGAATTATTTTTTTAGGGGAAGGTAATGTTGTGTTCTAGTATTTGAAGTTTTGGTTGTGTTAGCAACATATGTACAAATCATCATCACCAACATATGATCTGTACTTCATTTTTGCCTTTGTTCATGAATAGACAGTCTGATTTGGAACGTTGACTGGGCTGGTCCTGTTCTTTTTCTCTGCCGTGTCCCTGAGGTCCCCCTTGTTCCCCTTCTCCAGGGATTATTATCGTCTTTCTTGACCAGCTCGCTTAATACCTTGCATTAACTGCATTATCATCATAACCTTAAATACAGGCCGTTAACCCTTGTTGGTGTTGGACTGGTGGCAGCTGCTAAAACCTGTTTGCTCTACTGACGTGTAACTCCTATTAGCTGAGTTTGTAGAGGGCTCCACTGGAAATGGAGAGGTCCCTTGTTCGATACAGTACCAGACGGATTTTTTCGTTCGCACATCAGTCACCTAGCTGTGTTTGGAGATTTGTGTTTGTCCTTTGTCCCCCTTGTTCCCCTTCTCCAGGGATTATTATCGTCTTTCTTGACCAGCTCGCTTAATACCTTGCATTAACTGCATTATCATCATAACCTTAAATACAGGCCGTTAACCCTTGTTGGTGTTGGACTGGTGGCAGCTGCTAAAACCTGTTTGCTCTACTGACGTCTAACTCCTATTAGCTGAGTTTGTAGAGCGTTCCACTGGAAATTGAGAGGTTCCTGGTTCGATACAGTACCAGACGGATTTTTTCGTTCGCACATAAGTCACCTAGCTGTGTTTGGAGATTTGTGTTTGTCCTTTGTCCCCCTTGTTCCCCTTCTCCAGGGATTATTATCGTCTTTCTTGACCAGCTCGCTTAATACTTAGCATTAACTGCATTATCATCAAAGCCTTAAATACAGGCCGTTAACCCTTGTTGGTGTTGGACTGGTAGCAGCTGCTAAAACCTGTTTGCTCTACTGACGTCTAACTCCTATTAGCTGAGTTTGTAGAGCGTTCCACTGGAAATGGAGAGGTCCCTAGTTCGATACAAGGACCAGGCGGATTTTCTCGGCCGCGCACCATCCATCTAGGTGTGTTTGGAAGTTTCTCTTTGTGCTTTGTCCGCCTCGCGCCCTTTCTCCAGGGGTTATTATCGTCACTCTTGAGCGTTTTCACGTTCCTGTCTTTAACAGGTTGGAAAGTTTCCTGTGACCTCAAAGGTGACATTTTGATATTTTCAAATTCGCCTGAAAATTGGTTCGACACATCATAGACACGGCTGAACTAGTAACTTAAATAACAGGTAAAAATAATTTTCTTTCTCGAATTTAGTGAATTTTTATATTTAGTCCCGATCATTTATCTTAAACTGAAGGTCTCTACTTGCGACCCTGATATGAAATTAAAAGAACTCGCACTCATAAAAATAGACAAACTTGACGAGCTGCGCTCGTGGAGCACTCCGCCAGGGGGGTAAAGACGCACTCTCAGAAAAAAAGGGTATATTCATACACCCCTTCTCCCATATACGACACCCCTAAACTTCAGTTCGACGTACGGCGTGCTGACGTCGAACAGACGGCCTCGACGTTTACGAGGTGCTTGAGAACGGAGAGATATACGTCATTAAACAGCAATAGTACGTATCAAAGACAAAAAAAAAAGAAAACAGAGGTTTTGCAGTAATGCCAAGAAAACCCCAATTACTTCTTTTGAGGTCAATAACACGTAAATTACCTATTTTAATAAGTTGTAGCACTCGGCTATCAAGCCGCCTGTGAAAGTTTGGAACATTGGTTTGATGTCGGCGCGCTGTAGATCGAACTGAAGTTTCGGGGTGTCGTATATGGGACAGAGGGTGCAATAATATACCCTTTTTTTCTGAGAGTGCGGGAGCAAAACGCGGCAAATCCTGGGTGCTCACATCGGCGGTCTCGAGAGAAAGAACGAGGAAGGTAGCGACAGTAGTGCAGAGACAGAAAACAGACAAAAGGCTAGGCGTTTTCGATTTGCCGCGACGAGCTGAAGTTGCTCGAGTGCTTGTCAACGTCATTTATTTGCATCGATGCGTGATTCTGGTCTTTTCCTGAAAAATAAGCCAGAAAAGACCAAGGTGATGTTTTGCTGCTTCTTACAGGTGAAGTTTTGCCGCCTCTTTGTGCATATTAAAGCGTCGCCAGCGATATGAACCCATCGGGACCGCCAACTGGGGCCGGCGATGTCCGCGTCTATTTTCCTCCGTTCCCAAGCGGCAGCAATGCATGGGTCCTTTCGATCTAAAACATTATTTTAGGGAGTTTTCGTAGATCGTTTTTCCCATCTAAGCTACGCTCTCCGGAACGAAGAAACCGCTAAAACGCATGCGCGGCGCTAGCCTTGCCTGCAGATTCCCCGATCCTGTAGCGGGTTGCGGAGAATGTTGCGGGACAGCGGAAACCATCTACAAAAACTGCCTATTAACTCTATGGACTACGCAGACCCTGACAGCCATGTTTGTTATCGTTTCACACCAATGCGGAAGAGAGAATCTTTGGATGCTTTCGAAAACAATAATGGCTTTATCTAAAACATTTGTTTATCAAACATAAAAAAATGTCGGTTAAAAACTAAAGGGCACTTAAGCTTCGCCTTTAGTAGTAGAACGCGAAAGCCGCACAAGCGTGTCTGCGTGACCTAGTCACTAAAGAACAAAAAAAAAGTGTCTGCGTTGCCTAGTCAGTAGCGTGTCTGGCTCGCAATAGAAGGGTCGTGGATTCAAATCACGCCTAAAGTTCTTCAAATTTCTTTGTATAAGGCAAATTACTTTATAAATAAATCACTTGAGACACGCGGCGACTTTTAATTCTCATCCCATGTAATGTTTTATTCACTTTCATTACACGCGTTACGTCACGTTTCACGTGAGTGTTGTGGGCTGTTTGAAATTCCTTCGCGAGGTCGTGTGACTGTGACGTCATGACCCTATTGACCAATCAGGATTTTCTCTTCCCACCGACGCCGGCTTTGTGCGACACGAGCTCCTTAGCGCTAACGGGTTAAAATACTAGTACGGTGCGGAGATACAATTTTACAATCAACATTTCGCACGTCAATATTCTCTCCAACCAAATAGAGCCCAGAAAAGAGACTTTGTTATCTAAGCACAGGGCGTGGCCTACAGCAGGGCTCTACTTGGGAACCCAAACCCCGTAGCATTGACGGCATAATTGGGCAGTGGCCCGAAACACGTTCCTTTCTTTTTTTTAAATCTGGGACTTGTTGTACCGATGTCCTTGCTCTTTATGCTCCCTTGCTCTTTATGATATGCCTCAGTGAGATGGAAAAAAGGTTAGAACAGTGCTACCTAGGTTTTGACCTGACTTACATGGAGGAGTGTCATAAAGTAAATCAAGTATTGCCAGGGTTAATGTATGCAGACGACATTGTACTCGTATCAGAAAGTCGTGAGACAATTCAGGAACTGATTAGGATTTGCAGTAGGGAAGGGGACAATTTAGGACTAACGTTTAGTAGGGACAAGTCTGGTATAATAGTTTTCAACGACGAGAAGGGGGAACCTTTGGAGATACAGAACACATTGATAGAACACGTAGAAAAGTACAAATATCTGGGAGTATGGTTAAGTGAAGGAAGACGGTATCTAAAAGACCAAGCAGATATTGTAATAAAAAAGGGGAAACCAGATTCGGCTATCATGAAACATAGGGCACTATGGAACTATAATAGATATGAAGTCGTTAGGGGTGTATGGAAGGGAGTCTTGGTGCCAGGGCTGTCATTTGGGAATGCGGTATTTTGTATGAGGTCAGAAATCCAGGCAGGTTTAGAGATACAGCAAAGAAGTGTGGGTAGGATGGCATTGGGGGCGCATGGAAATACACCAAATGAGGGAGTACAGGGGGATATGGGTTGGGCATCTTTCGAGAGTAGAGAAGCGATCAGTAAAGTAAAATTTGAACAAAGACTAGCTGAAATCGAGGATACACGGTGGGCAGCGAAAGTGTAAAGTATCTATATATGAAAAGTGTAAACACTAATTAGACAGACCGAACCCAAAAGCTGAGATTTAAATACATTCAACGAGATGGAGCCGATCAGAGCATATCAGTAGAAAAGGGAGTAAAGGAAACGGAGAGGAAATTGTGGGAAGAGAGAATGCAGGGGAAATCAGCTTTAACAATATACAGGGCACACAAACAAGAAATAAAGAAGGAACAACTGTATGATAATTCAGTGGGGAGCTCTTTGCTGTTTGAAGCTAGAACAGGGGTGCTAAGAACGAAAACGTACAGGGCTAAATTTCAGGAAGTAGACATTCTGTGCGACGTATGCAACCGTGCAAGAGAAACTATAGAACATGTAATTTTAAGGTGCACGGGGCTTCGTCCCACCCTCTTGGGGGGATGTCTACGGATTTAGAGGGGGCACTGGGTTTTCCGGACATAGATGGACGAATGGATAGGGAAAGAATTGCGGTAACTAAGATGAGATTGGAGGATTGGTGGAAGAGATCTAGGGAAGAATAAAGGAAAAATACAGATAAAAATCAGCAATAAATTCACTTGAAAAGAGAGAGAGAGGGGGGGGGGCTGTTATAACAAAATTCATACAAATTAAAAAAAAGGGATGACGCAATGTTAGGCTAGGTGGCGCAAGCTGCCGCCCGATACAAAGGGTATTGCCATTACCATCCATCCATTCATCCACCGGATTGTCAAAATTTTCCTTTTGAAGTATTTTCTATTTCGAGTACATTTTTGCATATGCATTCTTTCTAGCAGTCTCATACAAATATTACGTGGTATTTACGCATAGCATCATATTTCAACGATTATGCGGATACTCTTGCAGTATACAGTTTTACATGCATATTCGTTTTTATTAAAGCATCCCGTCTTACTGTTCTAACTGCACAGTCGTCAAGGAAACATGGATCCTTACAGAAAATTACGGTTTGTAGACTAGTATACTCTTCCCTGCGCTCTCGATGTGACGAACAGTCCGTTCGACGAGTAGCCCTACGACGAATGTTCCTATGTGACGAGTCATTCTTTTCCCAATCGGCCTGTGACGGGTGCGCAACTGACGAATCGCCCTCAACCCGCAAAAGGAAACGCGCCACACCCACACCTTCCCAGCCGCTTTGCGGTTCAAAACGAGAGGATCCGCTTCACGGTTGCGAATCCGCTTTCAGTGCGCACTGTTTACAACGCAGGTTGGCAACTCGAGCAATCGACATCATTATCGCATGTTCGCAAACATTGGGTTTTGTCGTTTATTGATTTTAAAGTTGTTGTTCCACATTCTTGCATAAAGGACAAGTACTCGTCAAGCTGCAAATTTGCAGCTTCTTGCCTTGTCTCCTCATTTGTCTTGCGATTTAAATAATATTAGCAATACGTTAAAGCGTAATAAAGAAGGAACACGTCTTCTGAGAGCAGTAATGGTGGTTTTACGAAGGAAATGGCCGGCCTATGAGTACACACTCAAAGCTCTAAGACGCGAGAGGATTGCATTGAACTTTGACCGCAGACAAAGTTACTTTACTCGTTCTCGCCTCAAAAGTTGTTAAGTTCGGTTCCCCGCGTAGTGTTACTAATTTCCTCATTCCTTGGACATTTTGAATGCAGCTTTGCACTACTTCCCCCCCCCCAAAAAAAAATACAACAACAACAACAACAAAAAGAAAAAAAAACAACAAGAACACGTATTAGATCGTTTTTTTTCTTCTTTTTAACACTTAAATTATGTATGACCAACTTCGCACAACGTACGACCTATGCGGCAAAACTTTTATTTTTCTAGCTGACATTTATTTAAAGTGTTGCGTAACAGTGACCTTCTGTAGAATAGATTTCATAGTAGATCATTCAAATCTCGGATCCTTTACGAATGCGAGAAAAAAAAAAAACACGAAATACTGAAGACGTAGAGAGACTAAAGGCAGACACCGTTCAATACCAACTTTCCCCAACACTATTTTTTGTTTTATTTCAGACCCGGGCGCAACTTATGCCCAAGTTAACCTCCAGCCTCCAGGGAATAAGTGCAGGGCGCATTTTGTCCTTAGTTCTAGGCGTGGTTAACGCTCTGTGGCCATCACCGGCCCAAAGCAAAAGCGCAAGAGCGTCCAGGAGGGCGGCAAGTTTCGTTGCGGCACGCTGGTTCCGATTCATTAATTCGTCACCAGAGACAATCGTTCAGAGCCTGCTTGTCAAGCCTCGATGGCGCAATCTATAGCGTGTGCCACGATGAATGTACGGGTCTGTGGTGCACGCCCGCTGCGGGCGTAAGGCGGGCGTAAGTAATGATCCACGCTGGTTTTGCCGCGGTTATCGCTTGTCCTAAGGATGACAAACGACGCATCGGTATTTTCGGTTCCGGCGAGTCTGGCTACCGGTTACAACGCGCGGTTGCAGCTCCGTAATTGGAGCCAAAGCTGGCTTTCAATCAACGGACCAGAGGTACGCAATTCTCTAATATACCGAACCCCAAGGTCATATAAAGGTCGCGAAAGCTTTTAAACACCACCTTTATATGTCTTCCGCGTCTCTTTTGTTTGTCTTAGAAGCGAGTAAAGCGAGCGTCACACGCCCGAACTTTGGAGGTGGCATGGGCCAACAAATAAACTTTTACGTTTGCATCATGGCTAGGATATACAACTCTATTGTTTGCGTAGAACGGTACGTTGGACGAGGGAACTGCATAATCGATAGGCTCGCTGAAACACGCAACAGTAAGGCAATGGACTATGGCGGTCAGCAAGAACACCCATATATGATATGGGTGTATTCGCTGACAGCAAGCAGACGACACACTTCGTTGTCTGCTGGCTGCTCCTATTTTGAAATGGCACCACAAGTTCTAAATTCATCGCTGACTCCATCGTCCGTAAGCACCTCCACTGTTAACATTGGCAAGTTTGTCGGTCTCACTTCTTGCGGGCAGAAAACTACGTCTTAAACGTTCACAAGATAAAATCCACCACCTAAATGCACATTTGGTGAAGGTTGGATCTTTCTGTTTGTGGGCGCCGATCTTCTCGGTTCGCTTTACAGCGTAGGAAATTTGAAACCTTCACGACCTATAGGGGGCTCGCTGGCGCCTATCAAAATGGCTCTTATCTGGACGATCGTTGTAGAACAGCAGTACGAGACGTAGTCTGCGACGCGCCAGTAATTCTAGTTTTGCTTTATACGAGCAATATTAGAGCCTTACATTATTTGTTCACTTCAGGAAGGTGTAGGCAAGCACCTTTATTGTGAAGCAGATCATTCAGGAGCTAGGGAGTGCGATCCTGACACCGCGGTACGGTACCACCATCTCTGAAAGTTGCGAATTCTGTGGCTGAAGTCCTGTTTACAAACAAACCGGAGCGCCCGGCTGTGTGAACATTGTATATTAAAAAAATCAAAAACTGATTTCGCAATTATGAGCGTATTTATTACATAAGTCCACTTAAGAGACAAGAAGTCGACGCTGCTGAAGCGAAGGCCTAATACGAAAATGTATTCATATTTATTTATTTATTTATTTATTACTTTTGCGGTGCCCCTCAACAGCCCAAGAGCCTACAAGAGGGTGCACCAAAGTGCGTACATGCAAGAACACACAACATAAAAATACAGAATACAAAAACATGCCTAGAAAAAAAGGTTTACATGTTTGATAACAGCACTGATGCAAAAACATGCCTAGTAAAAGTTTAAATGTGTAATACCAAAAAACAAATGTTATCTCCAACATTGCGAAAACTGATATGTAGAAGGTTGTCTCCCTAGCTATATTGTTTCGAAAGTACCAACAAAGAAAACATTCCATCAAAAAAGCCTGGTCAGTGCTCGCATGCTAAAATTTTCACGCTCAAAAATATCTGCCTCCGGCGTGTTTACTGCATTCCACATGTTAAAAGCGTACTGAATACGTTCCAGCGGCCGCATGCTCTTTGGCTCAGAGCAGCCGAAAACCCGATGAGAGCGAAGCGCCCTGCTTGGCAGGGCAATAAAAACAGAAGAGGTTAGTTCGGGACAATCAATAAGACCGTGAAGACATTTGTGTAGAAACACAAAATCCCGTGTCTGCCACCTTGTGGACAGGTAATGAAGATGTAAAATATTTAATAAGCGCTCATGGCTGAAGTAAATCCGCCTGTTAAAATGACGATCATAGAGAACTCGAACAAACTTTTTCTGTACATTTTCTAGTTCCGTTGCGTTTGTCTTGTTTAAACAATTTCATAGAATGCTAGCGAAGTCTAACTTAGATAAGATGAGCGACTGATAAAGGTATAAAAAGCAAGAATAAGTCTTAAAGTTGCGAGTCATTTTCGTGATTGCTCCCAAGGTGCGGTAACATGCATTGGTTAAAAATGCCACATGTTCAGAGAACTTCAGTTCACTATCTCAGAATACGCCCGAATTTTGCACCACTAAAACGCGCTCAACCAAGCATTTTTCCAGGGTATAATCAAAAGTGATACGGGAATGCTTTCTTGAAAAAGATATCAGTTTTGTTTTAATCGGGTTGAGTACCAGACTGTTTTGTTTGCACCAGCCTGCCAGTGCCGCAATATCTTGTTGCAGCGAGTCGCAATCAGAAATATCAGTAATAGCTCGGAAAAGCTTAACATCGTCGGCGAATTGTAAAATGTCTGAATGACTAATGCACGCGCTGATGTCGTTCACGAATATGTTGAAAAGCAAAGGTGATAAATTTGAACCCTGCGGGACGCCCGTTGTTGAACAGTACGCAGTTGACTTTACACCACCGTAAGTAACCAAGTTCCATCGATCAGATAGATAACTTTTAAACCAATCGCAAAGTGGAATAGAGAGACCCTAGACTGCAAGTTTCTCAACCAGCAAGGCATGGTTTACCAGGTCAAACCTCTTTTTAAAATCAAAGTAGATGGCATCAACTTGTTGTTTCGACCCTAGCTTGGAACCCACAAAATCGGTGAATGCGGCCAAATTCGTTTCTACAGAGCGATTGGGCATAAAGCCATGTTGTTGTATGCTTATGCGCCGAGAAAAAAACTGCATAAGACGACAGTGCATGGCCTTTTCGAATACCTTAGCAAAAGAACATAGCAATGAGATCGGACGATAGTTACCGACAGACAGAGGTGACCCACCTTTTAAAACTGGCACAATCGAGTGAAAGCCTCCAAGAGGCTGGAAATACCCTGTCTTTCAGAGGACCGATTAAAAATCAAGGTTAAAACCGGAGCCAAAATGTCGCCGCACCCTTTCAGTATAAAAGAAGGAATTCCGTCGGCTCCAGCCGATTTTTTTGGCGATAACGCCCGAATCGCTGCCAAAACGTCGTCATTGCTAAGCGAGGAAATTGATAAGTACTCGTTTTCATGATCCCGTATTGTGCTCGTCTGAGACGTCCTTGCTGCGGAATTAAAAACGGAGGTGAAGAAATCTGCAAAAACTTCACAGATATCGCTCGGATTGTTGACATGTTCCGACCCACAAGAAAGTGTTATAGCTTGTATCGTTTTATTTTTGTTCGAGAAATTTCTTGTATATTTCCAGAAGCTTTGCGGGTTTTTCTTTAGGCCCGATTCAACGTGTTGAGTGTGGTTTTCGTGGTCGCGACTGATAGAGGCGTTTCGTCACCTTGCGCTCAAATTAAACTTCTCGTACCACAACGGATTATTTGTATTTTTGTATCGCCTATGATAGCTTAGTTTTTTTCTCATGGCCCGTTTCAGTTCGTGTGAAAACCAGTGCGGATAGTGATTAGTGACGCCATATTTGAAAACCGGAATAAACATTTTCATTGCTGTTGTCACTATGTCTGTAAGTAATGATACTTGCGAGTCTACATCTCTTCATTGCGCTTTAACTGACCTGTCTACATTTGCAAGATATTCGCAAAATCCGAGGTAATTTCCCATTGAGTAGGAAAAAGAAGACGGTCGCGGACACGCTGAACCACGGTTGTAAGACATCGTCCAAGTTACTTCAAAAGGAACATGCCAAGTGTCTATCGGAACCATTGGGACACTAGCTTCTTGGAGTCTGCACTCAGTTGTCATTTGTAATAAACAGGTCTAACAAATTGCCTTTGCAGTTCACAAAACTATTTTTCTGTAATATTTTGAAATAGTTGACTAGTTGGGACCGATCGTTTGCTTTCCGGCGCACCTCCGAGTTACTTGAGTTTACGATACCTTTGTTTCAGTTCATACCAGGCAGGTTAAAATCGTCAGTAATAAAAACACGGTACTTTGTGAAGTCTATCATGTTTAAAGCATGGTTGATACTTGAACTAAAAGTGGTATAGTCACATTGCGGAGGAAAATAATAATTTCCCAAGACAATATTGGGGTGTCCGTTAATATTAATTTCGATCCACACGGATCGTAATTTGATTTCATGGAAATTTTAATTTTGGATCTAAATCAGCAAGCCTCCCCCCAAGTTGGGGTTGACGGGTGGCATCTGACGTTTATACT
>JABSTQ010006114.1:0-16688 GCA_013358835.2 Ixodes persulcatus
CATCTGGTGTTGTAACGATTGCCATGCGCGCTCCCTTCGTCTCCTTTACGACTCCCGGAATACAACGAGAACCCGATCCGTAGGTGTGGATAAACACGGTTCTTCCTCGTTGAAGTCGTTTGTCGGCGGTGATCTGAGGTTGTTGTTCTTCCTTTTTCTCCAGCCGCGTTGAGTAATGAGGTCCAACCTCGAACGTAGCTTTCGTCCTACCAAGAGTACTGCCGGAGATTTTCCTGACGTGCTGTTGGGTGTTCGCCGGTATGAAAGCGACCAGCGGTCCAGTTTTGTTTGTAGGTCTTTGCCGTAAATCCTTTTCAGCGCCGACTTCACTGCTCGCACAGCCCGTTCGGCGAGTCCATTCGACTGTGAGTGATATGGTGCAGTTCGAACGTGTCGCACGCCGTTCTGGCATGTGAAGTCTTTAAAGGGTTGTCCGGTGAAGGAAGTGCCATTGTCGGAAACGATGCAGTATGGCACTCCAAAACGAGCAAATAATCCTCACATTACTTCTACGGTCTTTTCTGAAGTAGCATTCTTCACCACAACAGCCTCAATCCCCTTAGAGTAGCTGTCTACTACAATTAGCAGCATTTGTCCGTCGACTCGCCCGCATAGTCGATATGATTCTTGACCAGGGTATGGTCGCTGCCGGCCACGACAGTGGCTCCCTTGAGGGCGGCATAGGTTGCGCTTGCTGGCAATGATGACAGTTGCGGGCCATGTTTTCGATGTCACGATCCATGTTTGGCCACCAACAGAGCGATCTGGCCACGGACTTCATCGCAGCCATGCCAGAGTGGGCGTCGTGTAGCTCCAGCAGCACTGCTCGCCTTGCCTTTCGTGGAATTACCACTCTTCTCCCCCACACCACAAGTCCTTCGTCCACCGACCTCTCCGCTCTACGGGCCCAGAAGGGTTCGAGAGTAGGATCTTCTGGCTGAGTTGGCCATCCTTCCAGGATAGTCGTTCGAAGTTTACTCAACTCCGTGTCCACAGCGGTCAAATCCGCGACTTGTTTCACCGAAAGTGGTCCTGTTTCCAGTTGCTTCACGAAGGCCACTTGCTTTGGCCTTGTCGGTGATTGACTTCCATCATTCAGTGGAAGCTGGCTTAGCATGTCGGCGTCATCGTTGCACTTCTCATCCCTGTGGCGTATGTTGTACATGTATCCACCAAGTGTCACAGCCCACCTCTGGATCCTGCTAGCCGCTGTTGCTGGAATAGCTTTGTCTTCCCTGAAGAGTCCAACGAGGGGTTTGTGGTCTATCACCAGTGTGCATTGCCTCCCCAAGAGATAATCTCTGTATTTGGTGACACCAAAGATCAAGGCAATGGCTTCTTTTTCGAAATGCGAGTAGTTCTTTTCAGTGGGCGATAAGGTCCTGGAGCGGAACGCAATCGGCCTTGCGACGACACCGATCAGGTGAGAAAGCACCGCTGCCACACCATATGGCGAGGCATCGCACTCCAACAGTACTTCTTTCGATGGATCGAAATGAGCCAAACTCCGCAGTTCTGGATTGCGTTTTTTGCAACCTGAAACGCGGTTTCTGGGGCCGTGCCCCACTGCCACTTCGCATTCAGTTTTAGTAGGTCGTACAAGAGGTTGAGCATGGTTGACATGCGGGAAATGAAGCTCCTATAATACGTGAAGAACCCAAGAAATGACCTTAGCTTTTGCATATTTCTTGGTGTTGGCGCTTCTTTGATAGCCTTTAGCTTCTGTTCTTCAGGATGTAGCCCAGTGGTTCTCAACCACTGAGATCTCGCGGACCCCTTGTGGGTCGGCGGAGATCATGGAGGACCCCGTTCGTGATGAGAGGAAGGGGAAAATAGAAGTTAATTGTTATAATGATTTAATAAATGAATATAACTAAGGGCAAGTGTGAAAAAGACTTCTTTCATTGACATACACACGAGAAATCTCACCAAATAATGGGAACATTTCTTCTCAATCCGAAAAAATAAAACTTTTATTGCTTGGTTTTACTGATTAGGCAGGGCTTCGCGGACCCTTAGAATGCCTTCGCCGACCTTTTGGGGTCCGCGGACCCCCCTTTGAGAACCACTGATGTAGCCTATCACGGTCAATTCGGTGTCCGAGGTAGGTTACCTTTGCCTTCGGAATTTGCACTTGTCTTCTCGAAAACGAACACCGCTGCTGTGCAATTTTTGCAGTACTTTCTCCGAGTTTTACCCGACTTCTTCCTCGCGTTCTGCCGCCAGAATGCCATCGAGGAACACCTGCGTCTCCGGAAGGTCGCCCAGGAGTGCTTCCATCCTGCGCTGAAATGTTTCGAGAAGCATTCTCCGCCATTCAGTGATGCGAACAAGTCTTCGGGTACTGTTCGATGTCACAGGCAGGGTTTAGTGTGACTTTAAAAGTCCCCACCGATTCTCACGGAGACGTCTTTCTTCATAGCCGGCACGATGGGAGTCGCCCATTCAGAATGTGCCACCGGCGACAGGATTCCTTCTTGGCAAAGTCGGTCGAGCTCAGCTGAAACCTTGTCTCGCAGCGCGTAGGGAAGAGATCTTGCCTTGAAGAATCTCGGTCTTGCGTCTTTGCGAAGGTGCAGGTGCACTGGTGGTCCCTCCATTTGGCCTATTCCAGGCTTGAACAATAAGCCAAACTACGTCTTGAGTTCGGAGACCCGGTCTTCCGACTCGGCGAAGTTGATCTTCTGGAGTAGACGTAGCGCTCCAATTACGACGCGGCCGCACAGACTCGGGCTACGTATGCGCCGTACGAGCCAGCGGTACGAGCCATGTTCCTCGACCGACGGAGAGCAACCCGACACCCCCGATTACACAATCGGGGCCCAGCAGAGTTTCCTTCTCTCATCGGTCGGGGAACATGGCTAGTACCGCTGGCTCGTACGGCGCATACGTAGCAGCAACTTTAGTGCAGTCTTGTGTAGTCCCATTGATGCTTTGTTTTGGCGTGCATGTTATGTGTTAACACTTTTTAGAGCGCAGCAGTTAGGCGCCCGTTTCCGGCTTGAGCGGCGTCGGCATAACCGCGCGGTGCATTATGGGAAATGTCCCATAACGCACCACGCGTGGCCCCCCCGGGTCACGTGACCCCCAGGTCACGTGAACCCCCCCCCCCTCTCGAGGTCACGTGACCCCCCCCCCCGGAGCAGATTGAAGATTGAGGGGAGGAGGAGGAGGGGTATATCCTCCCCTGAGTACCCTTCCCTCCTCCTCCTCAAGAGCTGCGCTCCGATTCGGCGTTACAGGGAGTTGTAAACGGCTTTCACTTTTTTTCCTCGTTTATCGACAGTCCTAGCTGTCTGCTGGGAGTGAGTATGAAACATGCCAGCAAGTATCTAAAGCAGTATGCAGTGCAATGTTGGTGTATTGTACAAGCAAGGAAGAAGAGATTGCACGTTTTGGAGTTGTGGCTGTGACATAGACATTAGATAGTTTTAGCGGAGCATTTTTACGGCCCGCTCCGCTCAGCAGGAAAGCACGTGCATGCGCACAACGCTCAGTCAGCAACGACCAATCAGGGCCCGTTTGCTCGAAGCTGGTTAACTCTAACCGCGGTTAAAAGTTAACCGCGTTTCCCTACCTAGGTACCTCGGAGTACCTAGCCGCGTTCGACAAAAACTCGATGCACAATTTCTCCGTGTTTTATTATTATGCGGTAGCTCCCGCCACCTGCCGGTCGAAGCAAATAATAGACTTTTAAGAAACTTTTTCGCTAGTTTTGTCTTTATTAAAAAAAAAAAAATAAAACCGACATCTTATCGTAGTGTTTTTTTTATCCATAAAATATATATATATACTTTAAAAAATCATAAATATTTTGATGCATCTATTGTTTCGCCAAACACAGCATACGTTTACAGCGTTGATTTCGGATCTGGCAACGGTCTTTATAGATTTGTTGTTTTGTTCTCGTATCTTGCAAAGCACGTTTCCCGCGCTTTAGTCATCAGCTGATTTTTCACTGTTTGTCTTCTCTGCCGTTTGCCCAACCGACCCTCCGGCTCGCCCGGCGCCGACTGACTGACAACTGATTTGCGGACGGGTTGGCGAAGATAAGGGACGCAATGTCGACTGTGACGCGACGCCGGCATCGAAGAGAGCCGTGTTCGCCCAATACGCTGTTGTGATGATGGGACGGCAGCGTGTGTTCCGTGACCGCTTGAACCCTTTGGAGGGGTTCGACGAGGACGAACTGCAGGAGCGCTTTCGATTCGGTCGCGCGGGCATTGTGTTCCTCGCCGACACACTGCGCCCGGACTTGGAGCGGCCGACGCCTCGCAGCCGCGCCCTCTCTGCAGAGCAGAAGGTCATTGTCGCCCTAGTTCTACGCCACGGACAACTTCCTCATCACCGCAGGGGACTACATCCCCGTGCACGTCTCCACTGCTTCGCGGACTGTGAGGCGGGTGACTCTGGCCTTGTCACGTCGTGCCCGAGACTTCGTAGGGTAAGTGGTTTGGAGCATCTCCTGGCGCGTCCCCATACTAGGCGCATGTGCATGCCAGTTTTCCGAGAAGGAAGCCTGGGCCTAGATCGCTCGATGAGCAATCACCATTATTTCAGGAACCCTTTGTATAGAAAATTAGGTGCGTGAATACCTGAGTTCGTTGAAGGTGGTCTTCTCAGCACACCTATTCTGCAATTTATTTACGGCGCACCACCTGTGCAATGGCCCTTCAGTTTTTGTTTCTTAAGCTGTAGACTTGCTAGCATGAATATCTGCCAGCGTATCGATCCCCCCGTATACTGGTACCTCCCTAAAAGAACATTAATAGTGTTGCTTCAGCATTCGATATTTGTTTTCTGGTTATGAGCGTGACATGCAGACCAGTGAACTGAGCAGTAAAATTACACAAACCAACTGGAGTGTACAAAATGACTCCCTTAGTACCTATAATTGGTGCAGGTGCAAACGCAACTAAAGTACAAATAAAGTAGGAGTGCAGATATTTATAAACAGCCTGGTTTCTACACTCCCAACTATGCACTTGGTGCTACTGAGCTAGTCTTGCGGCCACTGAGTACTGTCATTGTGCGGACAAGCTTTTTATTGCTCGCTATTGATGAAGATGAATGATAGGCGTGTTATTTCTAAGCATGTGATCACAACAACAATACCATCGCTGTTAATGTCATAGTGCTACAGACTGACTCAAATTCATCTACAATGCAGGTGGCCAGGTGAAGCTGAGGGTCATGCCTTGCATCAGGCCTTCTTTGAGGTCGGTGGGTTTCCTTCGGTCACGGGTGTTGTTGATGCCTGGAAGCACCCACGACTCTAGGATATTCACCGATTCCTCGGTGTCAGGCAAGCTGGCCGATGGCGTTTACGATGGTCTACTGCTTGGAGATAGCGGCTACACCTGGCAAGCCATGGCTGATGAGGCCCTTCTTCTCTCCGTCATCAGCAGCGGAGGTCGCCTATAATGCGTCGCATAGCACAACGAGGAGCATCGTGGAACGGTAAAGCCAGGCTATGCGTCCTTGTTCGACGCTTCAGGGTTTCGGCACCTTGAGGCACCTAAACATTTTCATATGGTTGTGCCTGCGCTTTACATTTGTTGCCATTTTTATGTTCTTGCATAGAAGGCTACGGCTGCTCAGAAGCAAGGAAAGGAAGGCATATCTCTACTCCACCTTATTTATACTACTGACTATAACCTACTGCCATAGCCTGTAATGTTTATTCTAAGGTTAGCCAGCTTTGTGGGAATGAAGTAAGTCAATTCACAAAATTCAACCATTTGTCAGCTAACTCTATATGTCACATTAATTATTATATTTCATTCACTCTTTTCTGTTTGAACTCCTGAATAGAAGTTAGAACTTCTCTGAAACATATATCCTTCCTTTTGGTGCTGTATGACTGGGTTTATTAACCTACAAGTTTTTGCTAGAAGTTTATACTTTTCAAACAATAGCAGTTGTTAGAAATGCCTAAATGTAAAGCAATTCTTAGGGAAAAAAAAAGCAGTGCTTGCGATGTGAAAAAAAAAAAAATACACATTGGCTTAGGCAGGTCTTGTTTTTGGACAGTTTGAGTACAGACATATTCAAACATATCCTCTTAAATACTGCTTATCTCAAACTGCATTTTCCTTGCAGGTTTTTGCGAAGAACATTTTCATTATATCAGTGATGGGATTGCTGCGCCATTTGCCCCAAAGTGATTACCCTGCTACGTTCTGCTACATTTAACCAAAATGTGAGGAATTTGCTCCAACATAGTGCCAAAACTTAATGTCACTTTAATAATACTGAAAATATTAATAGCTCGGGCCTCGCTGCCTGGCCGGACCGTTATGATATGCTTACGCAAGTTCTCAGGTTTTCAAACTTTTGATTATCGTCTCAAATACCATACTATTCGATCACATTTTGTATGAATGACAGACAGTATCTGGAAGTTTCGTAATAATTTTCATGTTAGTCGTCTGTTTATTCTGGAGGGTTAGCTAGTGTCGTTGAGTGCGCTTTTCACCGCGCTCTGGTGTACTGCAGAGAAGCAAACACTACAGAGTAGGCATCGGCGATTTTGCATGTCTTGCTTCGCCGCAGCGCACCTCCGTGTTAAGCGGAAAGCACTCCTCCAAAGCGAGACGCAACACAATTCCTGAATACAACTTCGGCTCGTAAATATGATAGATTGTGAGATCCTAGCGGTACCTTTTTCGAATTCAAGATTTGGTGAGGGTACTTCGGTATTGCAAGAACATTTATATGTGCTCTTTTGTATGTTTATTTATTTATGCCAACTCATTTGTTTAGCTGTCAATTTTCTATAGGTGTGAGTAGATTAAAACTAAATTGACAGGAGCAGTCGATGGAATCTCGGGAAGAACCTGAATGAGTTCGGCGGGATTGTTTTTAAGTTTTGTTCACGTGCCGTTTTTGCTATGAAGTTCTACAGATAAAATGTAATTTATGTTGGTAATCAAATGACGAGTGCTTTGCTTTTTATCTGAATTATAAATTGCAGTTTTATTACAACCTCTAGAACTTGAAGGAAACATCAGTTTATGTGATCAATGTTATTGTACTATTTCAGTGGCATTCAGTACCTAAACTAACCATTCAAAGCAGTTTGTGTTGTCCTTCATCACTCACATTATTGTCACCTTGTCATGGTGCTTCTCCATGCAACTAAACGCTATAGTTTTGTGTTTGAGGGACTCCTGCTGTGCAGTTGATGCTAACAAAGGTTTGAATGTACGTGAGAAGGCAATGTAGACATTGACTTTTAGTTGGACAGGCCGAAAAATTAAGCTTGACATAATGTTTGCATTGGTATGAATAAAAATTAATGTGTGCTTATGCTACAGAAGTTCTTTTTGTTGCTCCAAAATTGACTTTTGACTGCTCCAAGAGCTGCGCAAAAATGACTCGGACCAATCACATCACTGGTATCTTTAACAAAGTCTGCATATCATTACTATGTTAAAATATTCCAGCAAAAATATAAAATATTAGGCATAATACCATGTTTTCAATGGGCTGGAGCGATGATAGACATCACATGCCGACCTCATTAGATGTTCTTGTTAAACCACTTCAAAGGGATAACAGATCTGCTCTATTTATACACTGTGCAGGACGATAGGCCAGCTCAAGCGTAGGGTTCCACTGCCTCCATGCTGAGCTGAGGATGCAGCAGAGAGATGCTGCGACATCACTGTTGCCTGCTGTGTCCTGCACAACCTGGCCAAGACATACCCCTGCAGCATGCCAAGGACTGTCCTCCCCGAAGAGGTTCCCTTCGAGCCCGTGGCAGCAGGTCGTGACGAAAGCAATGAGGCTCGGTACGCCATCATCAGCCACTTCATCGGTTGAGCGTAAGTATACCAATATATCGCACATGCTGCTTCGCATGGTCTTGAGTACCAGTGCATTGTGCTGGCAAGGTACCCTTAATGATGTAAAGTCGTCAAACATTACCTTTTACAACTTATCCTCTGTGATGCAATGTTGATATATAAAATTTTTAATACGCTGTACATGCTTTAGTTATATTTCATCTCACCCGACGAAGGACTAGGGCCCATAGCAAATATACCACATGGTTTCAGACAGGCTCGTGATTGGACCCGGCGGCCCGTAGCATTGGGCTTTAGTCCATCGTAGGACGAGACGGAGTATAGCAGATCTGAATCCAGAAATTTATTGACAGTTGCAAGTAAAATGAATTTATTTCTCAGCAGCTGTATTGGCTTTGTCATGTGTAAACAAATACATTCAAATTGAAAATTAAAAACAGCATAATATGTCAATGTTTACTCTTCTCCTAATTGTTTTTTTAACAATTTGATTTGCAATTCTGCACGCTGTGTTTCCAGTCCAATTAAAGTTTTTTAAAGGTTTTTGGTCCTCTAGTAATTTTTTGACTGATGGTAGAACTCCTCTGCAGCAGTTGCTGCTGCAATCGTTGCCGTGGCAGCTTCCTTAACCCTTTTCTGTGCACTCCTTCTCCAGCAGGAGATTCGCTCCCTCCAGCTGCTGCTGAAGCCTCCCAGCACCAACGTCAGCTGTACGGCACATTCGTTGGAGCCCGCTGCACCGCCTCCTGTGGCAGACTCTCGTGCAGCACTTCCGCTCCCAGAGGGACCAGGCTGTGGATCTATTCCCCTGGAGCTGCGACAAATGCATGTGTAAAAAGTGGTCAGGTTTTGTTCTTGTCAGTACGAGCAAAGAGAACACACTGTGCATAGTTTGTAACCCTGATAAAGATGCCGATGCTGTGCCAAATTTCATTCATGCGTGTTGGTGCAGAGGACAAAGTTTGCTAGCTAAGTTGGTTTATATACTGATGTGCAGGCTTGAGGTCGGAGCATAGTGTTGTTACTTCTTGCACAATTGCCTAATACATGGTGTGGGAAAATGCGCATTTGGTTTTGAAGAGAATTTGCATGCATGTGTTCATACACTTTCACTGTTAAAGGTTCGAATGCAGCTGTGTAGCTATGTGATTAACAGTTCATAAAATTAGTGGTCACATTTCCAGTGAAATCTCGTTGCACTGTGCACATTGATAAGACAACTTCAAACATTACAGCACATTAGTTTCACTGGCATTGATTTTACTCACACAGATTACCAACATGGGCGTCGTTAACTTCACAACGGGAATGAAGGTAGTGTTTGAGCCAATTTTCCGAAGTTGGTAAAACTAGCAACAGGATGGTTGTACTGTGTGTGATCTTTTAATTTACAGATTGAAAACCTGTTACAGTTAGCATAAAAAAAGCCATTGCCACTTTGTTGCATTTAATTTTTATTAAGATTATGGTAAACAGCTTTACCTCCTGATTTTTCATTGCATGCCGTCCTATTTCATAAATGTGTAGCTTCGGTAAAACTCTTTCAGCCTTGTTGAAAATAATGAGAAATGTGGTAGCGCTTTGTCTTGTCAAATCTTGGAGTGTACTCTGGAAGACGGTTTCGCGACTTATACTTCGACCCGCCTTTGAGCTTTTGTGGTTGAAATAAAACTGAAGCCAGATTCCCGAAACTTTCTTACGACAAAAGAGCTTGTAGATTTATCTTACGACAAAGTTACAAACTTTTGAGTATTCCCGAAGCAAAATGTTCACAAGTTTTGCGCAAGTTACGTATTTCGTCGAAACGTGCGCAAAACTTTCAAACATTTGCTTCGGGAATACTCAAAAGTTTGTAACTTTGTCGTAAGATAAATTTACTAACTTTTTTTGCCGTAAGAATGTTTCGGGAATCTCGCCTCTGGTCTTTATATAAAACTACTCGGCAGTAATGCTATTCAAATGGCAACATGCCCATCTTGTTATCAACGTTTGTCCTCGTCTTTTAGAGCCTCGCCTGGAGCGACAGTTCTGCTTTACTATGACCGGTTCCTTAGCACCATTTACTCGTCACTCAATCGGGTCTAGAAACCAGTCACCTACTCTTCCGTGTCACCTATCGTGGCAACCAAACTCGCACAGGTTGGGAAAGTCCTCGCCGATCGTCTCGAGGACGGCTTCGACGAGGGGCGTCAAGACATGGGGGTTTGGCCCAGCACCCATGAATTAAGGCATAGTAATTTCGTCTCGTCTACTACTTACTCGAGTCATGAGCAAAAACAAAGGAAGTGGGGTTCACTGTTTAACCAAGTATGTAAATGGAACTTTCATTGGAAAATCAAAATAAACAAATACTGCATGAGGCATTCTTTTAAACATTCAGTAACTGCGACATAACATTGCTGAAACTGTGGACTATGTAATCGTGCAATTTTTACCTTCTTACTGTTTGGCCTGTCGGCCTCGGTTGGCCTGGACCATTGTGCTCTCTAAAAATGTGTGTTAATATTGTGTCCAATGTTTTGGGTCTTCCACTAGAACAGTTTTATGAGAGTTGGCCTGTGCAGAACTTGTACATAAACTAGAATAAATGGTCTTTTGATGCTGTAGCACTGCTTTTACTGCGTGCTGTTCTTAGAAGATGACAAGTCGGCTCCCAGCAGAGGGCAAAGGTGCACGAATATACAAATGTCCACATACACGTTTTAGGTTTGATTGTCCATATATTATCACTAAAGCAATGCAATATTTTTTTAACTTAAGAACATAATGAACTTACCTGTGCGCTGTTCGTGCTTCTTGTATAAGCTGTACAGCCGTCTGGTCTTCTTTAAAAGGTTCCTCCAACACTGCTGTAATTGGTCTGGGATGCGCAAACAGCCCATGCCCGTCTTACTGTTTGGGTCGTGATCGTAGCACTGAACTTCCCCATAATTTGATATTTTCGCTTCCCCACTACCCGAATTAGTAGTTGTAATTGTTCATCCAATGTCCAATTCCACTGCCGTTTCATGCTGATGCTTGATGTCGCCTGACTCATTTTCGATTTCAGACTGGTTCCCAGGTAGCACAAAACATTATAATAACATTAATTTTTTGTTGTGCAAGTTGAAGTAACGTTTTATGTTAGGTGTAAATGTTACAGCAACGTTTAAATAGAACACACAACGTTTTAGGTATGTTCTCAATGTTAGTGTAACGTTCAAATTAAACATACAACGATATTGTTGTGCACAAAACGTTATAACAACATTCAATGCATAACTGTAAAGCAATGTTATGAGCACTAACATTAAAGTAACATTTAGTAACATTATGCTCCAGACATTATTTTGAAGTTTACAATGAAACACTATAGTAACTGAATGCAGAACCGTGAAATAATGAAACAAGATAACAGATATTTCCAATGTTATCTTGAAGTTTACAAGGAAACAACATTCAATGCAAAATAGTAAATAAATGTTATAAATAGAAACACTAAAATAATGTATTGGTTTGATCACATATCTGTTTTTCAAACTTCGAATAATTGTTCCAAATACAAACATTCAAGAAATTATTTGACAATATTGTGTTTTTAACATTATTTTGAAGTTTACAATGAAACACCACGTACAGTAACAATTTATTGGTATAACGTTTTGAAAAGAGTATAACATTTTTGCAAATGTTGTAAGAAAATGTAGTACACTATCTTAGTTTCAGATTTTATTGAAATGTAGCGTGAAGGTACAAAAAATGGCAAGGAAAATGAAAATATATGCTATGCTACTTTTTTGGATTTCATGTCTTTTGCCCTATAAAGATGGAAGCGTTTCGATTAAGCTTTTCTGTAGCAGCTGCTAACTCCAAAAACGGAAAATCTTGGAAACCTAAATGTAAAATGTGAACCATAGAAAGACGACCATAAATTGAATATACTTGTTTCACTTGTTTTTTGTTTCACATGAATAGAATCGCTTCCCTTTACCAGGAAGGTCTGAGGGGAGAGGTGGTGATTATGTCGACTATGGAGCTTGTGAATATGTAAAGCGATGATGTGTATCACGACAGCCCTTTCGTCCCTTCTTCATAAACGGTCAGTCTCTCAGCTTGCCAGCTTGAGCCTTCTAAGGTGTGCACTATATTTCCTTGGCCCTCTTGAGGTGACATGCATCACGCTAGGATTTACTACAGAGATGCCCGAAGGTGGTGGATTAATTATCTGAAAGTATAGAAACATGCGCTTCCTTAAATAAAAAAAAAAAGTTTTTTTTTTCTTATAAAGAAATCTCCATTATGCTTTTTTTTTTTTCAAAATGATCAAAAATGATTCTGGGCATATCTGGTGTTTATTACGACTAAATAACATGTGGAATGGGAAGAAAATAAAATTGGCAAACATAATATTCGTTTCATTCGGCCAGAATAAATGTCTCAGTGTCCCAAAATAATAAAGTTTTTTTTTTTTTTTCTTTTCCCTTATTTGAATTAGATATATGTATGATATATTTACTGCACTTTGTATGTAGGGAATGTACATAGGTGTGCTGGTGCTGTGGGAAGGCTGGCATCCATGCAACTATGTGTCTGAGGTTCCTTCGTTGGCATGTGAACTGAAACGGCACAATCAGGGCAACTTCGCCCCCTCTCGACGAGTCCCTGCACTGTAAAACATTTCCGTAATTTTACAAACGCTTTGTTGTAATTCTGACGAAATCTGTGTCCGTTCCTTAGTTAACGGACATAAAACCCGTTTTTTGTTAGGTTGAAAAAATAGTATACGGCTGTGTGCCTAAGAGTACCATAGTAGAGGATAAAAGCATTAAAAGTGCTTTTATTGTTTAATCCTGCTAAAAGCAATTCCTTATAGTAAAGAGGCCAAAAACTGTACCAAGAAACCTACAGTACCCTGCAAAGGAACAAATTGAAGGGGTGGGGGGGGGGGGGTGAAACACTGAAAAAAAATTAAATAAAAGTCTATAATTCACAGTAAAGCACATAGGCACTGCTCTACGTCACTGGGAGTGAAGGTGGCAAGTTGCCTGTCTACAGATGTTTTCGAGCTTGTGACGATTGTTAGGGGGTTTCGCGTGAGTGCACATAAAGGGATTGCCAGAAATGTGAAGACCACACCAAGAAGGAATGCTGTTGCTCTACGGTAAGAAACGGTTGAAAGGCACCGGCACAATTCTTGCAAACAACTCCCTTCAGTGTTGTCTCGTGATTTTGCAGTTCCACAACGTTGTCTAGGAGGCATAATAAGATCGCAGGAGGTGGATAACAGGACAACCAATGCACAGCAAATAGGTCGAGCCAACGCCTCCTTTATCGGGTACGGTAAAGGCACAATCAAGGTATATGGCACAATGGTGGTCGCCGCCATGTTAAAATGAAACGAAGCCAAGCTTCAGTTTAGTACACAATGCGCTTCAACAATGGTTAATCACAAATAATTATATCACAAATAATTATATAAATATTGAAACAATTTTTTGTATCTGAAAGTTTTAATTTAAGTCGACTAAAACAAGCAAATTCACGTTGCGTCAAATAAATTTGGTCGGAACTCGGAACCAACGAGCATCGCCGCATCGCCATCGCTATCGTAACAAAACACAAAAACGAAGCGAGTTTCAAAACTTTCGGGCGCTTTCAGACTTTAGGAACAAATTTCGAAGATGTTCTCGGAAAAAAGGAAGTGTCCTAGGTGCCGGCATGCCCATGGAACCAGCTGTGGATATGAAACTAATTGGTGAGTGCTCGTCCACTTGTCTTACTTTTTCAGTCCTTTCTGTTCGGAGCGTTTATGACGTGTTCTTGTGTGTGCAGTCAGCGTGAAAGCGAACGTGTGCGGTTCCTTGTCGCACAAGTGCTTTCCGCATTGGATGACCCTCGAGCTTTTGCCCATGAAGTCCCGGAACCGACCTGTCACTGAACGAGCACTCAGATTGCGGGAACGCACCCACAGGCAAAGGTCCCACCGGAGGCAAGGGGGGCCAAGCGAGGCACTTGGTGAGTGCATCAGGGAGCTTTATCTCGTAGATCGGTGGACAAGGCTTGATTTCTGCAAATCGGGTGGCGGCTTGGTACCACCTAGCTAGGCGGTGTGTTTTGCGGAACCTATGTCTGCTAAAGGTACCCGTTAGCGTGCTGGCGCTCGTATTCGCTTCCACTGTGGGAGGTTGGATTCAAGTTCGAATTTCTTCCTTGGAAACTACTCGAAACATTCCGTGACGCGCGCCTTTAGAAGTAGTGTCTGTATTGATTATGTTGCTTGCAAAGAGTATAAAGAGTTCTTTTTCGACTGGGGCAGTGACGTTTTATACAAAATCCTGTATATGTTGCGCCACAGGCGCAACATATACTTCATTGTGAAGGTTGGAAGAAAAAACAATAACGCGCATTGAGTAGTGACAAAAGAAACACAAAAAGCGTTGAATACTGTCTGAGGACCTATGTAGCTTCCATGGAATCCGGCAAGTGCAGTGGACCACTTAGTCCGCCTGGAGACACTTATCCGTGAAGCGTTTGTGCATAAACAATATTGCATTTCTGTCTTTTTTGACTTAGAGAGAGCCTATGACACCACATGGAGGTTTGGAATACTTAAGGATCTTTACAGTTATGGTATTCGGGGTCGTATGCTGAGGTGTATAAGAGACTTTCTGACAGATAGGACATTCCAGGTTAGACTGGGTTGTACTCTGTCGGATTCCTTTGTTCAGGAAAATGGAGTTCCCCAAGGGGGCATCTTAAGCGTTATATTGTTTGCAGTCAAGATAAACTACATTGCCAGGATACTACCACCTTCAATCTCATATTCATTGTACGTAGATGATCTTCAGATTTCCTGTTCCTCTTGTAACACCTCCAGCTGTGAACGCCAGCTTCAGCTGGCCCTAAATAAGCTAGGTACTTAGGCAGATGAAAATGGTTTTAAGTTCTCTCCAGAAAAAACGGTGTGCGTTCCATTTTCCTTACGCCGTGGGCTAACTCTAAATCCAGAGCTTGAACTTAAGGCAACCCGCTTGCCTGTTAGAACCGAGCATAAATTATTTCTCACCTGAAGTCTCTTAAAGAAAAATGTCTTCGAAGCATTAACATTTTAAAAGTTCTAGCCCACAGGTCTTGGGGTTCAGATAGAAAATGTCTTCTTCGCCTATACAATTCTCTTGTCCGATCGCGTCTTGACTATGGTGCCATAGTGTACGAATCGGCAAGACCATCGGCCCTTCATATGCCTACAAGGTTTTAGCTGACCCTCACCATCCAACATATTCTGCCATAAAACATTCAAGGTTCTCTCGCCTTTTCCAGTACAAACCCAACATCGTGCAGCCATTAAGTCTTCGACTCGCGGAATATCACACGTCTCTTCAGATTCCCCTCAATGGAGTGACACTCCTTCAGCCAGCTCACTGTATTGCCCCCTGGGAGAGACTGCCAGTCGCTTGCGACTGGTCCCTTGCAAAATTTAATGAACACACTGTTGCTCCGACAGCCATCCTTCAAGAATTTCAAGAATTACAGGCAAAATATACTGATTATCTCCAGTTTTATACGGATGGCGCTAAGGCTCTGTCGTTTGTTGGATGTGCCATGCACTCGGAGAATATTTATAGGGTTAAACGCCTTAATTCAATTGCCAGTATCTTTACAGCAGAACTGTATGCAGTCTTGTTAGCAATTGATCACATTAGACATAAGAGAATAGAAAGGTCGATTATATTTGTAGACTCTCAAAGTGTAATCATTGCGATTATCTCCC
Source organism: Ixodes persulcatus (assembly GCA_013358835.2). Taxonomy (NCBI): domain Eukaryota; kingdom Metazoa; phylum Arthropoda; class Arachnida; order Ixodida; family Ixodidae; genus Ixodes; species Ixodes persulcatus. Next base: position 15,562 of record JABSTQ010006114.1, read on the forward strand.
TGAAAGACACCAGGAATACCCTCGTACAGCTTGTGCGTGCAAAGATTAATACAACATTGCAGAACGGATACCATATTACATTTTGTTGGGTCCCAAGTCACGTGGGTATTTTAGGCAATGAGAAAGCTGATAGGCTCGCGTCATCCTCTTAAGGATCTTCGGGAGTTAGCTGCCTCGATACCCTACCAGGACATCAAATCAGTTGTGAGGGCGTTAATTTTCGATAGGTGGCAGAAGGAATGGGACAGAGAAGTAGATAATAAGCTTCACGTCACCAAGCCTATTCTTGGATTGTGGGAGAGTACCTCTTTCAAGAATCGGTTCCATAAGGTGCTATTTTGTCGTCCCCGCATAGGCCATTCATACATCACCCACAAACACCTGCTTTGTGGCGAAGATCCACCGCGCTGTGCACACTGCGGAGCTGTTATGTCCATCATACACATTTTAGGCGTTTGCTCTGGTCTTGAGGACAAACGACGGCATTACTTTCCTGAGTTTTTCAGATACCATATACCCTTTCACCCTGCTTTGTTACTGGGAGATAACCCTCTCATCTCATTTGATCGTGTACATTGTTTTATTTCTAGCACTGGCCTTTTACACCAGATCTAATGTCACACATACCTGTCAAATCATGACATTCTAAAAGAATACAATATATAGCCTAGTTTGGCGCACTTTGGCCTAAGTTGCATTTTACGCCATAAACCCTCAATTATCAATCAATCAATTCGGTGGCAATGGGTTGCGTCCGTAAACCAAAAAGACTTTTCCCCAATGCCATCCTCTCAACTGTGCTTGGAACATTTTGTGAATAGAGCGCGCACCAAACTTAACGCTGTACTGTCAGTGAACATGGGGTACGCTTGCAAGGTGCGTGCAAGTTTTCTTGTGATAATTGCTGTTTCAGCTTGGAAATTTTTGTAACTGAATTTATCTTAATATTGATATTTTGAAATGTTGACAATGACTCAATTTTATCAGCTACAACACTTAGTTGAAGGCTGATTTCCGCCGCCGGGTGTGGCTGGAAATTGTCGAAAAGCTAGTTCTATCGGTTTTCCTGAACCGCAATCTCCTGCGTGATACCAGAGAGTTGTGAATACCTATGTTTCTCACACATT
>JABSTQ010006115.1:0-16926 GCA_013358835.2 Ixodes persulcatus
CAAACGTTGGCGGATGTGAGTTTGTTAACTACCTTTTTTGAGTAATTTGTACATGTCTGCTCATCCCCATGCGCCATCCAAGACCGCAATTTTGGGCTCCGCGCACGCGCCATGTGGAACACGCAAAGCTAACGCAAACACACAGCGCTTGCGTTCGCTCGTATACGCAATACTAAAACTCGGTATACTGTTTTACCGGCTTCCAACGCCAACGAAACGTGCTGCAGTGAGCAGACGTGCAAGCAGGTAGGCGTTCCTTTGAACTGGAAAGACTGAGATTGCCAATACGACGGAACGTAAAGATGATAGTAACTAAATGTTATAAATAGATGGGTAATTAAACAAAACAAGGTTTTATTTTTATTCTTTCTTTTATTTTGGGGAATTTGGTCTGGAAGGATATTGGCGGCAACTTTGGACGTTTTGCCGATTGTCAAAAGTTGCGACTTTGATAGCAAAATATACTTTACCCACAATTAATGTAATTTTACATGGCTAGAATCTTTTCATTGATTTTTAAACGTTTTTATTTAATTACTTGGTAATTCAAAATGTTGCAATTCGCACCAATGATGATAATTAGCACACTTTTGATTGTCATATTTCTTCGCGCGTTAAAAATTAGATCATAAGCAACAAATTATATTAGAGCTTGAAAAATTACGTTTAATTTTAATATTACTATAATTAATACAAATCGCGGCAATGTATGCCCCCAATTAACGCCAAGATCACGAAAATATGCCATTTCACCATATTAGTCTTTAAAGAAATGTATAATTTTTTTTTTTTAGCATATGAAAAACTCTGACATCGTGATCAAGACGGACAAACAGTTAAACATTGGATGTAATATAAAGTCCTATGCGTCACGAGTTGCTATAAAAACACACACACACACGTCAGCTGTCTGACTCGGATTCCGTCTTTGGGTTGTTGCAGTGAGAACAGCGTTTATTTATTTTTACGTTTTGTGGACATATTTGAAAAGATGGAATACCCAAAAACCCATTAAAAGGATCGCAGTTCATTGTTTCCCATGACAATTATCTGAGCAAAAAAAAGGCAGCGAGATCGCACAAATATCAGCACTGATTTTTTCAACAACTACGACAACTACAAATATCAGCCTGGATCGAACATGCATGTCACAAAATGAAGTTTCCACGAACAACTTCTATAACTAAAATAATTACCATGTGAGACGCATCTTGAATTATGAAAGAATTCGAAATTAAGACCTATATCGAGAAATTTAATCCAAAATAGAGGTTAGTTTCGGTTTCGTTCCAGAACTAAACGCGCATCTTTGCGTAAATACTACGCTAAACACCGTTCCTGTTTTCAGGGTAAAGAGGTGGCCTGCGCTCATAACACCCTAGCTTCTTCGTATTACCATAAATAATTTGTGTCGCTCAGTGAAGCCAGCACACTAGACAGGCTCAACAGCGGCACGCATCTCCGACCCTCACTTTAACCGCCATCTTGGAAAATGAGTGGCGCCACCTATAGTTAGTTGGAGTCGCGAATACGGGTACAAGGTGAGGGAGAGGAGGAGATGGGAGAAAGAGCGCGGGAACGCCGGTGCGCCTTTGCTCTCACTGGAATGATCAGTGGCGAAGCTAGCCGCCTTTGTCTCTACTCACTGTTGAAAGGCGTCCGAACGCGAACGACGAATGTTGGCGTTCAGCGTTTGAACGCTTTAAGAAATGTGAATAGCGAAAAAGTCGGCTAGTTTTGCGTGCACCCCCTAATCATTTCAACCCCAGCTCGGCGTTCTGACGCCACCCTCGCACTGCATGTTGCCTCCTCCTCCTCTCCCAGTTTGTACAGGTTTAGCTAAAGAAAACTTAAAAAAACGTAGGGCCTGCAGTCTGCGTTTCTTCGCCTGTCAGTGATTAAAGTTACTTGTTGGGATACGGCAATGTCGAATGCGTGAATCGTGGCTGCATCGCTCCATAGTCTAGCTGATACAAATAAACCCGAAATTTCTGAATATGATTAATTAAGGCAATGATAATATTATTCAAGCAACACTTCCAGCTGCCGAAAACATGACATAACTTAGAAACTGCCATGCATTGAAACAAATGGTTTTCCCTTGGCATGAGCAGGGTCGCTCAACTCGTCAGACACAACTTTCTTCGGCTTATGACATAGCGGGGGGAGGGGCGGAAAGATTGCAGCCAAGTTTTCTTTTCTCACAAACCCACAGATATCTTCGTGACGTTTCTCATTGCAAGGACGAAAAATCCCTACTCTTCCCTAGGCGCCGAGCTAGAGCAGCACGAGAAGGCACGCGGAGACGAACGTGGTTCGTATACGTATAATGTCGCGATAAAGATTATCAGCTGCGACCTTGATGGTCTCTAAAAAGCACAGCGGAGGCTTGGGTAATTGCATTCTAAAATCAACACCGTCAAAAATTGATATTCTGATATCGTTCTTATTTCCGCCGATAAAGCAGAATTTACTAAAAAAACGTCCATGTCGTCCCTTTTATTTATCTCGGCCTTTTCAATTTGACCAGAATGTAGCTCGACGTGGCTAGGTCACTACCAGCCGAGTAGCATTGCCCATCTTTGGACGGATTTCGCTTCCGGGCGGTTGTCCCCCATCAGCGGGAGATAAAATTATTTTATGATAGACTTTCAAAGATTAGCCAAACTGGGATTAATTCTGCGTTCATCAACTGAAATAAGAGTAACGTAAGTTTGTCAATATTGACGGTGAAGTTTCAAGAACGCGAGGACACCAAGCTTTCGTCGTACAGAACCAAACTTTTCACCGTCGACTCGAACACGTACCATCACATTTGTCATTCACAACTGATCATCCTGACCCCGACGTCAAAGTTATGAACTATAAAAGCACGTCACTGAACGCGCCTGCACACAACGTGCCCTGGCACGAGCCTCTCGATTGAAAGTCTGTCATGGCCGCTCGTAAGTTCATGGAACGCGCCCCGTTTTAATTCCAGAATCTCTAGAGCCATAATTTCGAAAATTGCACGCTGTGCTGTTCCTCGTCATCGCTCGGTTGGAATGCCTCTAAGCAGGGTCGTCGAAACAGAAGAACGGGGAGGGGGGCGATTCACCCCTCTCCCCCCCCCCCCCCCCCCCCCCCCCCCCAAGTGGCGTCGAAAAAGGGGGCGCAAAGGGCATAAGGGTGTAAGGGAGAGTGATAATAATAAAAAAAAGACAGACGTTTGCAGTTCTCTGTAATGTCGAATTAAAGCGCAGCTCTTGAGGAGGAGGAGAAGGGGAGGGTACGGAGGGTAGGGTATGCTCCTCCACTCCCCCCCCCCCTCCTCCTATTCTGCTCGCCTCTCATTTAGCGGGGAAACCTAATTGGTGTTAAAATCACGTGACGTCAATTTCCCCGCTCAATTTAGTGAAAAAACGTCCCATAATGCAACGCGCGCGTGGTTATGCCGACGGCGACGCCGCTCAAGCTCGAAACGGGCGCATAAGAGTTGCGCTCTGAAAATTCGGGGGAAGGGATATCCCCCTTCTTTACTACTATCACCCTACCCCCCCCCCCCCCCCACTCTCTCTCTCTCTCTCTCTCGAACAATTTCTACGGCCCTTCCTGACCCCTATTTGAGTGTGTGTTTGCGTTGGTTATACCTTTCTTTTCCCCTTTCCACGGCTTCTTCTCGCCATCCCCCCTTGCCCCTCATCTCTCAGTCATTACCGACGTCTCTATACATAACGCCTGTGGGTGACCCCGGTGGCGTTGTTGACAGTGGCGGAAGATGAGCTCTGAAACCGCATACACCGCGCACGGCTCCACAATATCACAAAGTTTAATCTTCGCCTCGATTCCGAAGCGAAGATTTTGGCCTCAAATAACTCCTTCCCAAAGTTGTGAAACGTCACTTTGCCGTCAGCAATAACTTCCATAAACGACGATCTTCCGACGAGAAAGTTCAGAGTATTTACAGCCCGCCTAGGTACAATCTATACTCTGTTTCATACTTAGTGTGCAATGCTGTCAAAGTTACTGGCGTGAGCGCGTGGCTTCATCTATTGTTTTGTTTGCGCGAGAGCACGTGCAAATGATCAACAAGATGAAGCCCCATGCTCGCGCCAGTAGCTTTGACAGCGTTGCACACTAAGTATGAAACAGAGTATACGTTTCATTGACTCTATCGCGGCGTAGGGATGTAGGGACACGCAGGCGCGACGTCATCAGTGCAGCCGTTCAATCGGCAGGCCCCACGGTGTTGCTCGCGCGCGCTCCGATGAAGCTCGCTACAACTTTGTGCCTAACATTCTCGCTGCAATTTGAGCACCGAGAGAGCTAGGATGATTGACATCTCGTCCCGCGTGACGCCAACGTCGCGAGAGTCCAATCAGCACGCTCTGCGAAATTCGTGCCCAACTTTGTGTTTGACGAGTTTAGCGACCCTGAACTACTTTGTGTTGCGCAATTAATTAGGTGGTTCCGATTTCACCACGTTGTACCCAGGACGAATTGGTTTAAGTTTAAGGTGATACTCAATTGAACATTGATGACAACGAAAATCGCGCTTATTGTCAACCAATAGGACTACAGATTTAAGCTTGCGCTGGTTGAAGCACTGAGTGCGGCTTGTTGTCACTGCCTCATAGTCATCTGGTTTGATATGTGTAGCTGAAATGACACCGTAGAAAGAAAGCCTATGAACAATCCGAAGATGCGTAGAACTAAAAAAAACTATACCGTTTTGAGGTAGAGTAAGTTTAGATGCTCAAAGATGAGAGTTACAGAAAAATATCTCTTCGAGAAAAACGAAACGGGCGCGGCTGCTATTACTTCAGCAGGTATGGATCTTGTTGACTTGATGATGTATCTAATTTTTCGGAATTTAGAAGTTATGGTCACACACACTTTGTTGTCTTTCAAAAGGTGTAGGGCTGTAATCAACCTCAAATCAGGGATTTCGCGAAAATGCCGCATACCAACCATCACAGTGTAGACGCATCTGTAGTTTGGAACTAAACTCACCTCGAGTAAAGTATCCGATCAATGAACTCGCATGTCGTACCAACGCACAAGTAAGAAAGTGGAGTATTTTGCCCAAATTTGGTATCAAATATTGAGAATTCCTTTACATATGAACGTTCGCAAGTAGCCATAGTTTTAAAAGCCTATTTGGCAATCGTGAATAGTGTAACCACAGTAAATAAAGCTAGCGATGACGATTTGGCCGGGGGGGGGGGGGGGGGGGGGCGCAATCATAGTGTTCTATGTAGTAGTGATCTAGACGCGCCAGCTACCAAACAGCGGCGCCCAGAGGTCGTTTTTGTTTTTAAACGTTTCGTTTTGCTTACCCTGTCCAGGTCGACTGTCCATACCTGGAATGGCGGTAGCGTCGGCGACGACAGCTGCCCTCTGCCAGTATGCCGACGGCCTGCGCCGAGAGCTCAGTAAATTCGGTGTGCAGGTGTCCACAATCGAGCCCGCCTTTTACAGGCAAGTTTTGGGTACAGTCGTAACAACACCACCACCATAGGAGGCAAGACCTGCGATGGTGTCGTCGTCGGCGGATACCCCGACCGACCCGCCCCAAGCGGCAAACACGCCGAAGCTCGACGAGAGTACGCCGCAAAGCGGCAGACGCGTACGTTTCGCCGTCGCCGCGTGCTGTAGTGAGACGCCGCAAGACGCACTGCGGCGTCGACGCTGACGCACGCTACGTGGCGCTGCCTGCATCCCCTAATGACGACGCTGGAAGAGGAAGGGTGCAGGCCTTGTCTTCTCTAGTCCCTGACAGAGTGAGAACGGCAGGGCGACTCTTTTGAACGAACGGCCTCTGTGTCTTCCGTCGCGCCTTGACTGCGAGCGCGCGCGCTAGAGGTGCACGAGGCGCCGAAGCGTTCTCGAAGGCAGGAAGCCCGCGCCGTAGAGACGGCGACTAAACCTGCTCTTGGATGAATGGATAGATGAATGTCAGAGCCGTGTATAGAGAGAGTTTGGTCAATGGGAGGTGCGGGCAGAGCCAGGCTGTGCGCCAGACTCGGAAAGAGGGCTTGGCATGGTTGACCAACCAGAAACCGAAATGAATCCCCTAGCGGTGGCAGCGAGAAACAGTTCTAATCAAAGGTGTATGTTCGTATATGGTTTTAATAAGCGCGTAACTGTGAAGTGTAGTAACCCTTTGTGGTTGAAAATAGGGTTCACGTGTTGTTTTGATCATGATCATGCAGAAAGATGTAAGAAACGAATGCGCCGCTCAACTCTGTTTTGCTCGTAAGGATTATGTGACCGCTCGGACGGAAGATTCCCGGCCCTCGGCGCTTGGCGTAAAGGCCCGTTCACACTCTTGCGACCGAGTTCGACGGAGAGAGACCAGACCGGTTTTTAAGCCTCTTGCGATCTCTTAGGACCAGCTCCGCTGTTGGTCCTAAGAGATCGCAAGAGGCTTAAAAACCGGTCTGGTCTCTCTCAGTCGAACTAGGTCGCGAGAGTGTGAACGGGCCTTAAGGATTATGTCGATCGTTCCGCTAGTCGCACTCTTCCACCATCATTTTGGATGAGCGTGATTGAAACATCAGGTGTACCATATTTTCAGTCGCCGAGAGTCACTCCGATGCAGTTATCAGGTTTGTTTCTCGCGACCAACTTGGTATTATTTCCGGCTTCTGGTTGGTCACATTCGAATTTCTGAAGACGCCCTGAAACACGCCCAGCCCGCTTTCGGCCAATGGCGCCTCCTCATTTGTCTCCTATACTTCTCAACGAATGACCAAACTCTCTACATACTGTAAACGACTTATTTTTCGCGGGCTCAATATTTCGCAATTTAGGTCAAAGATAAAATTTTTAGGGCTGGGCGTCGATTAAAAAGTTTAACCCGATTAATCGCCACCCTTTAATCGATTAATTAATCGATTAATCGGTTGCGTTGATTTTTATAAATAATATATTAAAAAATGCAACAACTCGTCTTGCCTTTGAAGACTTATTTTGATCTCTGTTACACGGCGCAAAGGACATTTACAATTGAGGATACATATAGTTCAACGATGCGAAGACTCGCATATCTTTGCTCCAGCTCCGAAAACAAAAAACTTTGTCCACATTCTCCGACAGAAAGGCAAGACGTCAGGGCTTGGGCGATGCTTTCTTCGTTTTTCAGAGAAAGAGGCCTTGATGAGAAGGCGCTGATTGTTGTCTGCGTTTTGGCGGATGGTCCTTGCTGCAGCGGCGTACATGGGTGCTTCGCTCGTAGGTGATACTGAAGCGAACATACGCTTCCACTGTATGAAAACGACTTTTTGCAGGATGCAGTGGACTTCCTTCGAGTTAAAAACTTCACCGCTGGAGTTTACTTTAAACCCAAACTTTCCAGCGAGACCGCCTTTCATACTCGTGAACTCGCCATTTGTACGGGCCGAATACTGGAACAGGTAACCATGGCGTTGTAAGCTTCCCAGCTTGTTTTTCTGCTTGTTTGTCTTGCCTGGGCAGGATGTGTAATAGATCTTCAACACGTGAAGTTTCGCGGTCGTAATGGGATCAATTGCGGGCCCGGCTTGTTTGTCTGGCCTCGGTAGAACTGTAATGTATATCCTCGAACACGTGACGCTTCGCGAGCGCGAGAAATGAACCTTGCTCATACTCATAGCACCTGGCTGGGAACAGAAAACCGCTCAGCACATAACGACCGGATGCACGCCACGCAACGTTTTCCTTAAAAAAAAGGGGGGGGGGGGGGCATGAGTCATTCCTAGTTCGGGCAGGTCGTCCAGGATAGATCCGTGTGTGTGTACAGTTGACTTTTTTTTCAGTACCGATTAAAAAACCGATTAACCGGTTAAAACATTTGATCGCGATTAAAGCCTTAATCGATTAATCGGAAGGTTAATCGATCAATTGCCCAGCCCTAAAAATTTTGGAATAATTCGCGGGTTATAATTTTCGCGGCGCGGTGGGATCTAAATATAGATTCCAATGTGTTTACATTTTACCGGAATTGTTCGCGGGACCTATTTTTCGCGAATTGTAGGCGATTCGCGAAATTCGCGAAAATTAGATCCTTGCGAAAATTAAATCGTTTACAGTATACGGCTCTGATTGATGTTAATTTCTTATCCCCTTTGTAACGGGCGGTAGCTTGCGCCACCAAGCGCCATCCGCCGTTCTCACCTAGTCAGTGACTATGAGGAGTATTCACTAGGCGGCCTTAGCTGAGTTCGCGGCTGCTCAGCGCGCGCTGACCGCGAGCTTCCCCGGTTCTCTGGCAACGGGCATTCCACACCATCAAGGTTGCCAGAGCATACATGAATGTGAGCTCGTTCAGAGCATCTCCTGTGGACAGAGCGTTCAAATATGGCGAGCACCTGACGTTGATTCATACAGGGGTGGGTGCCATCCATGCCGACCGGAAACCCGAACATGAGGCGTACGGGACGGGCTGCAAGTATCACTGCGACCTAGGTCCTGGTGTCACTAACAAAAGCTTACAGCCCATGGTTGGCCGAGGTTGCTCACGGCAGCTCACCCAATGAGATTCTTTACAGCAAGACCTCCAAGGTCCCGGTAACGCGATACATTTATCTTGCTAGACTCGTGCGAGGAACGGACGGGAAAGGTCGGGTTCCAATTGAGGTCGGCAAAAAACCTGAAACAAAGATAGTTTGGGCGGATGCAGTTGTACGTGATGGAGGGTATCTTTTTTGTGTTTGTGTCAATGTTGTACACACTACCTCAAATATGTAATCGATTGCAATTACCATTTCTCTCGAATAAAAATATTAAATGAGATTACTTGATTGCTTGATGAAAGAAAGAAAAACAACCTAATTGACCGTTACTTGAAAATGAACCGTTACTTTTCCGATTAGCTCAGATTTTGAAAAAAGCGCTTTCTTCTGCCGGTTTGAAAGCGGGAATATTACTGGATTCAAATCATTGGATTACAAATTACTCATCTTCTATGTTCACCACTTCTAGTAGACCGTCCCCGTTGCGGAGACCAGGCTGGTTCGAGGATTTCTTAGTAGAAGGGTCGTTGTAACCAATGGCGACATTAGGAAGGGGGGGGGGGGGGGATATTTAAGATTACAAGTAATTTTACTTTCAAAGGTAATCCAATTCATTTTTGATTACTACCTTAACAAGGCATTCAAATGATTACAAAAAATTGCTTTAAAAGTAATCGATCAGAAGTAATGAATTCCGCACAAGTCAGATCGCTTTGTGTGTACGGCTGCTACAAACTGCCCATAAGGGTATATAATTGACGGTGTAAATAGTTTGTGCCAAATAAAGGCGCGTAACGCAATGAAACACTAGTTGCGTTACTATTTATGAATAATGCTTCCGGCGGAAATCCACGAGTGTAGACAAGCGCGTTGTGAAACTACTTTTACTTCCTTTTTTTTTAATTTCCTAGAATTGGACGCAGACGTTCTCACTATTTTGTAGAGCGTTGTAGCACTGTTATAATGTTTTTATTTATTTCTGTCAATGCACTTGGGTGTCTGCCTGAATGGTAAAAAAAAAATGGGCAGAGACGCTTAAGATTTCTTACGTGTAGGAATGCGATAGCCTTCCTACACGCAGCGCATTCCTACAAGCAGCGCGCCGTACGTCTTCCTTTTGCACGTGGCGCTCTGGTGATAACATCACGTCCCCCACCCCCCCCCCCCCCCCCCCCTGCGCATGCGCGGAAAACCCCGCCGGCTTCACGACGGCTTCCGTGACGAAGCATCTGCGTTGCTTTTCTTTTCTTTGTGTTTTAATTGGAATGGGAATTTAGGTTCCCTTTCGCTCGGCCAATGGGAATTTAGGTGCCGTTCTTCGCGTCTACAGACAACGATAAAGGCTCCGTTGTACTCCGACGTCAAGCGTAGCAAACGCGGCGTAGCGCAGTGCACACAGACGCTGATTAGTCGCAGATGTTGAGTTCCTGCTCGGAGGGTCAATGAAAGGTGCGCGTTTTGCGCTACCCTGCGTTCGCTGTGCTCAACGTCGGACTATAACGGAGCCTTAACTCAGGCTTCACTCAGATAACGCCGGCTGCGCTTCATGGGACAGTTAATGCTTTCGCATTCAAACAGGACGAGGGTCAGAATAGAAAGAAGCAGAAGATAGTAGTGAGTTTTAGTATTGCATTTACGTGCAAACGCAAGCACTGGGCGTTTGCGTTAGCGTTGCATGTTCCACGCTGAGCGTGCGCGAAGCTTTAAACTAGGTCTTGGATTGGCGTTTGGCGGAGACGCACATGCGCAGGCTAGAGCACGCAACGCTAGCGCAAACGCACAGCGCTTGGGTTTTCTTCTATAAGGAGTATTCACTGGGCGCCATATTTGTGGGTGATGCCTAGAGCGCATGCTCTGAACGAGCCCACATTAATAGGCTGTTAAGACCGACAATCTTGAGGTTGCGGAATGCATGTTACAAAAGAACTGTGGAAGCTCGCCATCATCACGCGCTCAGCAGTCGTGCACACAGCTATGGCCGCCAGTGAATACTTCCTATACGCAATACTAAAACTCTCTAGTGTTTTATCCCGTTTCACACTAAGATCCGGCCGCAGCTAACGCTACCACTCGACGACGCCACTGAAGCAGCCCCAAAAGTGCTTCGTCACGGAACTCGTCCTTTTTGTGCACTCACGTTTACCAGCTACACCCATCGCGCACAGAAATAAATGAAGGGCTACGGATCATTCATTCTCAGTGCGTTATTGTTTTTTTTGTACCGATGATAGTAAACACATAAAGACGACGAGTAAAATTACGATGTACTTTTGGCACTGCGCGATTAGCTTCACTGGTCGGACTTTTTGTGAGACGAAATATAGTTTAAAATATTGAAAGGACTTAAACGCGAGTAGAACACGACGTGTATAGTTCTTTGTATGTACCTCGTTTATAGCTACTCCCGTTTTGTACCTTCGCAAACGATGGTCTCTTTTGTCATTAAATTTTCTACAATTTGTTTAATGGTCCAAATTAAAAAGAAAAACATGTTTTTAGAAACTGTCTGCAGAGAGTGTTTCCTCGTAAAACAAATACTGCCCACTTCGGGGTTTATTATTCAGATCAAGATCTAAAATAACCAGCTTGACGAAGATGTAAAGTCGATTGCATCAAATGAGCTATGTACATTGATCTTTCACGGCAGAAAAGATCAGCGGGCATCGTGCGTTGAACAGTATTCCAGCAAGATGGCGATTTAGGACAGTTGGTTTATAGTAAACAAAAAAAAAAAAAAGAAGAAAAAGTCAAGGGGAGCAAGACAAGACTCTTCCCGCATGCTCGAATTGGGATTTGTGTAAATCTGAAAAGGCCTGTTCTCAATAAACACAATTCCTCTGGCTCAATGACATCGATAGAAAAAAAAAACAACTTGAAAACGCTTATTTACAACACGAAGCATATGCGCTAGTCCGTATTTCTCAACCTATATAGCAGTCGGGGCTGAAACCAGACAATACGGCGAGCGAGTGTTCTTAAATGCGTTCTTGGTACATCAAAAAACACGGGGAGGCACGCCAATCAAAGGTAAAAATAAAAGACGCACAGAGAACGTGCTCTGACGACGCGGTCAAGCACGCGCCGTCATTGGTTGATGTTGAGGGTAAACAAACGCACGAGGTACGTATAGAGCAGACGAACTTGCACACCGAATTGAAACCTTCACGCGCCTGCGTGCCCTTGTAGAAGGAACAACATGTAGCATCCCAGTGAACGTGTAATTCACCAGAATCATGAACACCCAACACATAATGTTCCTCGTGTCGTCTCGTTGTTCACAACTCACACTGTTTCGTCGTTGTTGTTTTTCTGTACCACTAGGACAAGCATGTCCGATCACGACGCGATCACGCACGCACTCGCCGAAGTCACCCGCCGACTCCCCGGCATCGTGAAGGAAGAATACGGCGGATCGTACCTCGAAAACTTCAAGATCATATTTCCAAAGAAGCTCAGGAAGTTTTCGCGAAGCAACGTGCACGAGGTGTCCAACGCGGTGCTCAAGGCTCTGCTCAACACTGAGGCTAATCCGCGCTACCGATGCTGCAGCGTTCGCCAGATGATCACATGGGCCGCGCTGGAGCTCCTTCCACCCCGCGTCGGCGACTTCTTCATGGTTCAGCAGTTCACCCCGAGAACCGGAGTCGCCGGAAGCATCCACATGCGGGACATCATCCTGGAAACGGCGCCCGACGTGTCCAATGAGCTGCGGAGTCACCTGGAGTCCGTGATGCCCTTGTACAAGACACCGCCGATCATCCGGCCGGGAGTGACTTTGTGAATGTCGAAAAAGTCGGTGATGAAGCGATTGATGATTTTTCAAGTGTCAACCCGACGCACTGCATTGTCGTACCTTGGGGCTTAACCGTTGCCACATATGGCGCGTCGCGCTCACAGTTCAGCGTCATCGTCAAATTCACAGCCCTCATCCGGTTCAAGGTAGATGTCTCCGGGTAAAATGGCCGTTCGGGTTGAGTTGTTGCAGTACACCCATGACTCTCTTTGCCGACTTCTGTAAATCCCGCGAACAAGCAGTTATAATGTCTGGTAAATCAGTACATCACTGAGTACCTCGATTTTTTTGTACAGGGAAGAAAATAAAAAAAAAAACAATTGATAGGCGGGGCAAATGAGTAGACACCACTGGGGTGATTATCTATGAATACGATAGCATTTATTGTTGCACACTGCTAACGTTAGCGGGGAGACTCGCCGATAAATTTAGCGTCGCCCTCTTGGGCGAACGAAATCTGTGTCGTCCTTGAGATCACCCTAGAGGTCGTTCTTGAGGTTGTCCTAGACGTCGTTCTTAACGTCATACTCTAGGACGTCGTCCTTGACTTCTTCCTTGACATCGTCCTTGATGTCTAGGACGACGTCGAGGACGACATTCAGAACGACCTCTAAGACGACCTAGAGGGCGACCTTAAAGACGGCCTCTAGGACAACCTTTAGGACGACCAAGAAAGACGTCGAGGACGACGTGTAGGACAACCTCTAGGACGACCTTCCGGGTGATCTCAGGGGCGACCTAAAGGACGACCTCTAGGATGACCTCAAGGACGACGTTGAGGACGACGTCCTAGGAAATGACGTCGAAGACAACGTCTGGGACGACCTCGAGGACGACGTCAAGGTCTTCAGTTCCTTCGAAGACGGTGCGAATATGAAGGAGTGCATACTGCCGCTCCGTATCTGCGCGGCGCATTCGGATGCAAGCACAGTGAACTGAAAGGGTCTACTGCGCATACCTACTGCGCATTAGGTGGCCAGATACCAGATAGGTAGAAATCCGTGATGAGTAGCTAATAATGCTATCGCATTAAAATTGAAGTAGTCATGCAGCCTCAAACGTTACTAAATGTAAACTACACTGCGCAATGTACACAGAATTATAATTATCGGTATTTCCTTAATAAAATTTAACAATACAAATATATATAGCTGTCATTCTTAAATTGGTATACGTTCTTGCAAGAACAAACTACAGGAGGATCCATTGGTGAATTTTTAGGGGATGCGTTAGCATGGCCATTGGGAAACGCCACTCGCGTCCCCGTCCCCCCTTTGGGAACCGCTAAAGCTGACCCCTTCACTCTTCTCTTTTGCCTTCCTCTTTTGCTTTCTTTTTGCTTCCTCTCTTGTTTGCTGCCTTCGTTGACCTCGTGAGGAAGTCCCTGTTAGCGTTTCCCAAAGAGGGATGTGTGTGGCGTTTCCCAAGGGTCATGCTAACACATTCCCTAAGAGTCCACCAATAGATCTTTCTGTAATTTCACCCGTTTTTTGTACTCTGCATGTCAGAGTATGTCGACGCCCTTGGATACAATCGCCCATATCACTCGTAAAAAGAACCACATCCATATCACTCGTGGAAGGAAGCGCATCCATATCACTCGTGGAGGGAACCGCATCTATCGTTTTAACTACACGGACACATCACAGCCCCCGCACCGCTACTACGGAAATCCAGAGCGAAGAACAAACGTCGACGGCAGAGCGGCAAGTGAGCACGCCCGCATTCCACCTCGCCGCGGTGCGTCCTCCTCTCTGGCTCCGCGCCAGCTGTGCGCGTCACTTTGGCGAAAACGAAAGGGCTCGTTTTGTCGAAAACCCGGCGGTGTCTGTCAGTTTGTCAGCGCCGGGGAGAGAGGAGAGGTTGACGCTTGGAGAGTCAGCGCTTCGGAACAATGCGAGCGTCGCACGCGTCCCCTCCCCCCCACCCCCTCCTTCTCTCTCTCTTTTCGGCGCTGACAAACGAAATGCACCGCCGGGTTTTCGTCAAAACGAGCGGTTCTAATGCTAAAGCATTAAAAGACCTCCGATTCCTTACTATTTAGACTTAATGTTTAGTCTACTCGGCGTCAACTATAAAGTGCTGCAACAATGTTGCAGATCCTCATCGCACTAAGAGGACGGGGCTTCGTCTTACGTCTATTCACTTGCGCTCGTGCAACCAGATTTGAGAGAGTTATACCCAATTCACACGGCAGCGTAAAGGTGCGTAAATACTCAGGCTCGACCTAAAAGGGGCCGTAGAAATCGGCGCCTGTGCGTAACAATCTAAACTTTTCGTCAAAGCCCCATTTCGCAAGTAGTTTTATCACTTAAAATTACAAAGCGTAGTTCTATTTCTGCAAAGAATAGGGCCAGACAACTTACCAGGGTCAACGGCGGACGGCGACTCAGACGACGGAGTCCAGTGGAGGTACGCGTTCGGCGCACGTATTGGTAGATGGCGTTGGGAGCCCGCGTCGGAAAAAGTGGCCGACCAGCGAAAGAAAGCAGACGACTCGCAGACAAAGTATGGCGGCAGCAAGAGCGCCGCTGGCGCCGTCGTTATACAACTGCGTTTTCTTGTTGTTTTTTTTTACTTCAAGTCTTGCTATTATTGTTCATGTTAGGTTTAAAGCAGTGGTACATTACAAAAAAATTATCTTCATTTTAATGACGGCCGTCGCGAGCAGTCTCGATAACGACATACCGCCATCTATCAATACGCGCGCCAAACGTACCCACCACTCGACTAGGTCGTCTGCGCCGCCGTTCGCCGTTGACCTTTGAGAGTTTTTTTTTTTGCCTTAATTTTTTATAAAAATGGGTCTACGCTTTGTGATTTTACAAGATAAACCAGACCTGTAAAATGCACCTTTGACGAAAAGTTAAGATTGCTACATGCGCGCAGAATTTTACGGCCGATTTTAGGTTAGCCTGGTATTTCAGACACCTGATATACAAAAAAATACTTCTGAACAAGAATGCGAAAACTAAAAGCAATAAACAATCTATGTCCACGAGCACTGAAGGCTTGATCGTGCACCTTATGCGCGGATAAAAGCTATTTAGGCCCATCTTTAATCCTGCTAAAATGCTACTGACGCTGTCCCCGCGTATAGGTCTACATAGAGCACCTTTTCGAGAGGAGTGCATGTCCAAGGGACGAATCTTGAAGTATAAGATCCTCGGAACCGGACGCGTGGCTGGACCTCTCAGATCGTCTGCGCATTAGGGACTTCCAATGGAAGGTGACATTTTGAACGTCGTACAGCCTGCCCTTGGTTGTCAGCAGCGATGTGTACTTTACACCAGGCTTGACGCTGTGAGGGCTGAATTGTAGTTTGAGTTAGAGACAAAACAGCGAAGGTTATATATTCAAGATATCACCTGTTAGCTTTCTACAGAGCATTTTGGGTGAACATTTAAGGCGGGTTCCTTTTTTCGAACGACCACCGACCGTTTCTAGCACAACCGGGTTTTAATGAAAAGTGTGCTCCGACGTTTTCTTCGCAGTCCCCGATTTTCTTCAAAATTTGTTAAACACACAAACAAACATCGCCGAAATAGTAACCCAAATAATGGCCAAAATAAAAAAAAAATCGCGAAGTTATTGAATTACAATTTTTAGTCCTTACCGTATTTTTCAAAGTGGAAGGCTCTACAGTTAAGAATAAAAAAGTATCGTCAGGGGAAGGCAGGGTTCACTCTCTGGGCTGTAGACTTTGTTCCAACTAATTACAAACAGTTTCATGGTGTCAAATAAATGCTTGGAAGCTCGCTCTATCTCTCACCGCACCAGCACGAAAAGATGTTTGTCCTGTCCGTCCTATTTGTTTACTCTTTCGTATATTTTTTAAATGTTCGGCATAGTCCATTTTAGGCTGCCCGCTCGACCGGCAACCTGCCTTCCCCTGACGTCACGGCACTGACGTCAGGGACGTCATTTGGCGTCATTTTGTTCTTTTGCCGATTTCAAAATATCTATTTTGAATTTCGCGATACTAAATAGCATGCCGGGAAGAGTAAAAGGCGGCAGTTTGAAAATAAAGTTTATTGGGGTGTGGGCGGTGACGCGTCATTCCGACGCGCCCCATGCGTTACCGGGTCGATTTGTGGCCGTGTCCTATAAAGTGACAGCTTTGAACAAGCCCGGTGTCTGCTGTGGTGTATGAGGAGTCTAGAAGCCTCGTTTGGGCAGTCGGACTCGTCGCGAATCGTAATTATGAACCAGCTTTTATAAATTATAAGTTACACATTAAGAAAAAAAATGTATCAAAGGACTAACGGCAGCATTGGTGTCGTGAACTAAAATTTGCTCTCCTGAAGAGACCATTTGGTTTGAGCTAGGTACCGTACGCAAAAGCAGAAGACTACCGCACTCAACCGGGACTAACCGGGAAGCTTGCGCGAGCAAACGCAGCCATTAGTCCTCCTATGTGTATGATTTAGTCCCGAAGGCAAACGGAATGGTCACCGGGAGATCAGCGCGTCTTTGGGTATCGGCAGGACTCAGCCCAGCACGGCTGAAAGGGATGATCAAATTTGAAGGAAACGGGCGAATTTGTTTACTGCGCATCGACCGTTCAGGCATCACATGGTAGACTGACCTTTGCGTGGTGTGCGAATGCGAATTAACGATTATGTTAACTCGCATCCCCCACATATCTTGTCAACAATG
>JABSTQ010006116.1:0-63433 GCA_013358835.2 Ixodes persulcatus
AAATGGATCGTTTTTGGAAATAAACTGTTTCAAAACGATGAATTAGTATTCTCAGCACAATTTAAAGATATAAAAACATGTTTTTTTTTATATAACTGTGCATCTAAATAGTTCAAGAAAAATAAAATTTCATTATGATGATGGCAAGTCGTAGCACTTCGGTTTCTGCGTGTGAACGCGGGTGGCCCGTGTTGCTGGTGTTGCGACGTCAAGTTGCTGGGTGAAATTGCCCCGTCTGAAGGGGGCCTCGTTGCTTGGTAAAATTGCCCCGTCTGAAGCGGGCCAATAAGGCCCGCTTCAGACGGGGCAATTTCAACCTGCAACTTGATGTCGCAACACCAGCAACATGGGCCACCCGCGTTCACACGCAGGAACTGAATTACTACGACTTGCCATCATCATCATGAAATTTTATTTTTCTTGCACTATTTAGATGCACAATTATATCGAAAAAAAACATGTTTTTGTATCTTTAAATTGTGCTGAGAATACTAACTCATCTTTTTGAAACAGTTATTTCCAAAAACGATCTATTTCAAACCAGAGGCAAGTCTTTAGCTGTCATCATCACCACCACGGGGGTGTCACGTGAAAATATTGCGTCCTTGATTGGCTGCTGCCGCTTCACACTTCTCCTAGTTGTTCAAGTTGCTCGTCCGTTTCGAGTCAAACCCGATCTCAGCAATTCGTGCTGATCTGAGAAAATCTAGGGAACAACCCGCCAGCAACCTCAAAATTGCTGGAAAAGTTGCCCCATCTGACGCAGGCCTTAGGGAACTGAAATCAAGTGCAGTGGAGCTCTGGGTTCAAGCCCACGTGAAGTGCTTCTATTCATACTCTGTGGCTCCCTAGTGCTTGTAATAGCTTCTTGGTGAGCTATTGCAAGCTCTGCAAAGGGAGGCACATCTTCCCACCCTTTGCAGGCTGTAATGCTGTGGCTTGCACGGCTCTAGCAGGTCACACCTCGCTCACTGGCTCATCACGAAGCACAAGTGCTGCATGAGTCGAACCACACCGTAAGGCCATATACGGTCGAGTCGCAGCACTTGGGACCATTCGTCACTGCACTCAGGTGTGGTATGGTGGCATGGTCGGGGCATGAAGCCCCGACCATGCCACCATAAGGGGTACAGCTTGGAAATGCTGATCGTCATCACATTTAAAACACATTTTTTATTACTTTTGTGTCGAGTTGTCAGCATTTTAAGGGTGAGGAAACAAGCAGCAGCGAGAGCAAAAAAAAAAAATAATTGAAAGCCGCTCTTACTGAGAATTTATTACGAGCACTATACTCCGTTTCACCTTATGTTGTACCGCAGCGGAGGCTAGAAGTGTGAGCTCATAGCGTTGGTAGCTGTCCTTAATGCACGAGAGCCTGTGCCGCCGAGATCTGCCCCAGAGCAAGGAGCTCGTGCTCGTGGCCTTTTCTGCAGTACATCATGAGGTGAAACAGAGTATAGGAAGCCGTGGAGTATAATTAAAACGCTTCTAAAGGTGAATTAGCATATAAATTATGTGCTAGTGTCTCAAAAATCGAAAAGAAAACAATTTATATATAATCAATAGGTGTAAAAATATACACCAGGAGGACTTAAACCAGAACTACACAGTCTTTAAGTTTGAAATTTGACACCTTAAACCACTCGGCCACCCCCCAATTTTATTTCCAGGTCGTTTATCGAGGTAGATGAATTTCGTTTGCAGCTGTCGGCTGCAAGAGAGATTGCCTTATTTTAATTTACTTTACTTTTCCCACCAAATATGACAAGTGACCGAGAATAGAACCTCATTTGTCGGCCTAGCCTGTCTTGCTGGGCTCATATTTTGTTTCATCACCCATTTAGGATTCTGTTGTCGCTCATCAAAAGAAAAGAAAAAAAACTGACTAAGTGTGACTTGTTCCGGTGTGCAGGTACCCTTGGCAGTAAACTCTGCTAAATGAGTGAGGCAAAAGAGATATTATACTTTTTTTTAGCAAATATGCATTGTTAATTTGTTTTAGCAAAATGAGCTACACTGTTTGACTAGGGTGAAACAGAATGAGCCTCTCCACCTGGGTCTGTTTTCATCTCTTGCAGACACCATTTCCTGCTTTTTGTGGTTTGTATCAGACTTTTGTGTCTGTCCAGCCAAAGCATCTGTGTTAGACTGAGACTGGGTTCTTTCGGATATCTGCAGCTACTCTCGGCAGCAGATGGCTGCCAATCAGGAACACGAGTTTGTTCTCGGCAACCCAGAGCAAGTATTTTCAAGGTGAGCTATTGCCCGCCTATATGAGTTTTGTGTTCCATTCCTCTTGAATGCCAGTTCCTATGTGTAGTGGTCTTGCATTAGTATTTCATTGTCTCTCTTCTGCAAAAACACCGAAGTTTGACTAAGACCGGATTCTTTCTTATACATGCAGGTCTTGGAGGCAAGCCAATCAAGGCCAGAAGTTTGCTCTTTGCCGCTCATGGCAAGTGTTTTCAATGTGAGTGATTGATGCCTATCTGAGTTGTGTGTTTCATTCCTCACAGACATTCTATTTCCCGTCTTTATAGTGGTCTTGTGTCGGGCTTTTGTGTCTCTGTCCGGCCAAAGCATCTGTATTAGACTAAGTTGGGTTCTTTCGGATATCTGCAGCTATTCTTGGCAGCAGATGGCTGCCAATCAGGAACACGAGTTTGTTCTCGGCCACCAAGAGCAAGTATTTTCAAGGTGAGCTATTGCCCGCCTATATGAGTTTTGTGTTCCATTCCTCTTGAATGCCATTTCCTATGTGTAGTGGTCTTGCATTAGTATTTCATTGTCTCTCTTCTGCAAAAACACCGAAGTTTGACTAAGACCGGATTCTTTCTTATACATGCAGGTCTTGGAGGCAAGCCAATCAAGGCCAGAAGTTTGCTCTTTGCCGCTCATGGCAAGTGTTTTCAATGTGAGTGATTGATGCCTATCTGAGTTGTGTGTTTCATTCCTCACAGACACTCTATTTCCTGTCTTTATAGTGGTCTTGTGTCGGGCTTTTGTGTCTCTGTCCGGCCAAAGCATCTGTATTAGACTAAGACTGGGTTCTTTCGGATATCTGCAGCTATTCTTGGCAGCAGATGGCTGCCAATCAGGAACACGAGTTTGTTCTCGGCCACCAAGAGCAAGTATTTTCAAGGTGAGCTATTGCCCGCCTATATGAGTTTTGTGTTCCATTCCTCTTGAATGCCATTTCCTATGTGTAGTGGTCTTGCATTAGTATTTCATTGTCTCTCTTCTGCAAAAACACCGAAGTTTGACTAAGACCGGATTCTTTCTTATACATGCAGGTCTTGGAGGCAAGCCAATCAAGGCCAGAAGTTTGCTCTTTGCCGCTCATGGCAAGTGTTTTCAATGTGAGTGATTGATGCCTATCTGAGTTGTGTGTTTCATTCCTCACAGACACTCTATTTCCTGTCTTTATAGTGGTCTTGTGTCGGGCTTTTGTGTCTCTGTCCGGCCAAAGCATCTGTATTAGACTAAGACTGGGTTCTTTCGGATATCTGCAGCTATTCTTGGCAGCAGATGGCTGCCAATCAGGAACACGAGTTTGTTCTCGGCCACCAAGAGCAAGTATTTTCAAGGTGAGCTATTGCCCGCCTATATGAGTTTTGTGTTCCATTCCCCTTGGATACCATTTCCTATGTGTAGTGGTCTTGCATTAGTATTTCATTGTCTCTCTTCTGCAAAAACACCGAAGTTTGACTAAGACCGGATTCTTTCTTATACATGCAGGTCTTGGAGGCAAGCCAATCAAGGCCAGAAGTTTGCTCTTTGCCGCTCTTGGCAAGTGTTTTCAAGGTGAGTGATTGATGCCTCTCTGAGTTGTGTGTGTCATTCCTCACAGACATTCTATTTCCCGTCTTTATAGTGGTCTTGTGTCGGGCTTTTGTGTCTCTGTCCGGCCAAAGCATCTGTATTAGACTAAGACTGGGTTCTTTCGGATATCTGCAGCTATTCTCGGCAGCAGATGGCTGCCAATCAGGAACACGAGTTTGTTCTCGGCAACCCAGAGCAAGTATTATCAAGGTGAGCTATTGCCCGCCTATATGAGTTTTGTGTTCCATTCCTCTTGAATGCCATTTCCTATGTGTAGTGGTCTTGCTTTAGTATTTTGTTATCTTTCTTCTGCAAAAACACCCAAGTTTGACTAAGACCGGGTTCTTTCTTATACATGCAGGTCTTGGAGGCAAGCCAATCAAGGCCAGAAGTTTGCTCTTTGCCGCTCATGGCAAGTGTTTTCAAGGTGAGTGATTGATGCCTCTCTGAGTTGTGTGTGTCATTCCTCACAGACATTCTATTTCCCGTCTTTATAGTGGTCTTGTGTCGGGCTTTTGTGTCTCTGTCCGGCCAAAGCATCTGTATTAGACTAAGACTGGGTTCTTTCGGATATCTGCAGCTATTCTTGGCAGCAGATGGCTGCCAATCAGGAACACGAGTTTGTTCTCGGCCACCAAGAGCAAGTATTTTCAAGGTGAGCTATTGCCCGCCTATATGAGTTTTGTGTTCCATTCCCCTTGGATACCATTTCCTATGTGTAGTGGTCTTGCATTAGTATTTCATTGTCTCTCTTCTGCAAAAACACCGAAGTTTGACTAAGACCGGATTCTTTCTTATACATGCAGGTCTTGGAGGCAAGCCAATCAAGGCCAGAAGTTTGCTCTTTGCCGCTCATGGCAAGTGTTTTCAAGGTGAGTGATTGATGCCTATCTGAGTTGTGTGTTTCATTCCTCACAGACGCTCCATTTCCCGTCTTTATAGTGGTCTTGTGTCGGGCTTTTGTGTCTCTGTCCGGCCAAAGCATCTGTATTAGACTAAGACTGGGTTCTTTCGGATATCTGCAGCTGTTCTCGGCAGCAGATGGCTGCCAATCAGGAACACGAGTTTGTTCTCGGCAACCCAGAGCAAGTATTTTCAAGGTGAGCTATTGCCCGCCTATACGAGTTTCAGCATTCGTCAAGGAGTGCAAAATCAATGCCCGGGGGTTGGCCATTGCAAATACGTTGACTCGGAAGCGCATAGGAAGGAAGCTTTACAAAAGTATCCACCTGCCTCAACAAGTGAAACCGAAACTTAAAAACGTGGGTTCCATTAAAAAAAAAAAATTGTCAGCCCGAGTTAACTAGGGGGCAGCTCGGAGCAAACAAGCCACGGTACGAGTATGCTCGGTTCAGGCTTCTGTAAGGGTGGTCGATGAGTTGGTGTCTTCTAAAAAAAATATTTTTTTCTAAAAGTGTGGTGGTCAAATATCTGGGGATGGGCATTGAGTCGTGATGTTAAGGTAAAAATTTCGTCCACTCCACGGATTCATGTGCCTTGTCCATCTAGCGAGGGGTACAAGGCCTTCAAAATTTTATGTTCGCAAAAGGGGTGCGTCAGTATTGACGTCTCATTTTACATCAGGCCTCTCAATTTAAAGTGAACTATAAATGATATGTCTGAGATTCGTTTGGGTGTACTACCGCTCAGCAAGTATATGGTTCTGTCTCAAAAAAATCTAATCTGATGTTGAGCGCACCTTGGGTCTCCACCGACGATTCTTCAGAACGAGACCCAACCGGGACACTAGGGAGGAGCGGCTTAAGCAAGGGAGGATACATATACGACAGCTTCTTGCTGACAAGTAATGAAAATAGATATATGGTGGGTGTTTCATTTGCTATGCCTTTTGGAATGTACATTCTTTTTTTATGTTTCAAGATTTCTGCAGAGTTCAATTTCAACTATTGTAAAATACCGAGCATGCGCCCAGATCGCAGAAGTGCCTACCCTCTGTTTTCGGAACGATCCGCAAATAAGCAAAAGGCATACCAGACACCCCATCCACCTGTTTTCAGCCATGCTCAAAGTAATAAAAGAACACCTCAAGTGCCCAGGTGCCGTGGCGTCCATTCCACAATAGTGACGGTCGCGGAGCTGACAGATCCGTGCCTAGCACAAGTAATGGCATGGCCTTTGGGAACCAGGGAATCGAGATTAGAGAAGTAGCACAGAAATTGGAGGCAAGCAGCAAAGGTGAGCAGAGTTAACGGAAAACAAAGATGAAGGGGGTCCCGTGGCATGAGGCATCTATGTCCCGTGCATGTAATTTTGAGTGTACTGTAGGCGGCTACTCAAGAAAATTGTTACTTGTGTGTAACTAATCGCAAATCTCTCTTGCAGTTTCCATGGCCGCCCACAAGCCAGCCAGTTCATTCTCGTTCAAAGGTGAGGATTCCAGATTTTCTAGTTTGCTCTGAAGCAGCAATACTGAAGCCAGACAAGCGGTACGGCATATTTAATTGACGGAGCTCAGAACAACTGGGGACGCTTTCACTGAAGCTTGTTTTGCTGCAGTACACGCATGTATTGCAGCAAAACAAGCTTCAGTGAAAGCTGAAGCTTTGCTGGTGGCAACAAAATGTGTGCCCAGTTTTGTCACAAGAGGCATATTATGTCACGTACATGTAATTTTGAATTTATCCGGCTTAGTGTGCTGTAGGTGGCTGGTCAAAGAAATTGGTACTTGGATGCAACTAATCGCAAATCCTTCTGGCAGTTTCCACGGCCTACATGCAAGCAAGCACCAGTTCGTTTTTCATCAAAGGTGAGCATTCCAGATACTCTAGTTGGGTGCGAAGCAGGAATAGTGAAGACAGATGAGCGGATACGTATTTAATTGACCGAGCTCAGAATGACCCGTAGCAGTGGCATTGAAGCTTATTTTTCTGCAATCAACACAGACATAATTTTGAATCTATCCGGCTTAGTGAAGGATTGCTTCTTGTCGCGAACTAATCACAAATTTTTATCTTGCAGTTTCTATCTGGCTGCAGCAAGCAGGTGCTGTTTTCATTAAAAGGTGAATATTTCACATTCTGTTTTCAAACATCAAGTTTTTGAATGAGGGTCTTAAACAGTTAACTTTCTTTTGCAGTAAATGCCAGATCCTCCAGTTCAGGAATATGTTAAATATATTTGGTATGGATAAGCCCAGTGTTTTGCTTCTTTATTCATAATTTGACAACAGCAACATTTTTTATTTTATCACTCAGAAATACACACAAGGAGAGACTGCGTTGCAAAGGAATGTTGTGCTGAACGTGATATTCCAACTCGTATATAGTTTTATTGGTAGCCGATAGAATATATTTGATTCTAATATCTATAATACGCTAAGTACACTGGAATCATAAACCCTTATTCGATCTCCATACGACGCGGGGATCCAATAAGGGTTTATACGGTATGGGGTTCCAATATTTTTAGCATATTATGGATATTGGAATCCCATAACAAACCCTTATTGTAAGACAAGACAATAAGTGCAATGGTTTCCAATACACTATCCATATCGTATTGTAATACAATAAAAGGGTATTGTTTACCAATATCCATAATACGCTGTTCATATTGGGGTTCTCCAATAGGGGTATAGGATTCCAATGTTTTTAGCGTATTATGGATATTGGAATCCCATAACAAACCCTTATTGTAATACAATACAATAAATGTAATGTGTTCCAATACACTATCCATATTGTATTGCAATACAATAAAAAGATATTGTTTACCAATATCCATAATACGCTGTTTATATTGGGGTTTTCCAATAGGGCAGGTTTGAATTGCACACAAAACCACATGTTAGCCTGTAAAACAAGACCGGGAACTGCACGGTTTTAGCCCGCTAGCCTGGGGCCTCGCTGGTATATTGCGGTACTGCTGGTACTACGCTGGGGATTTGTGATGGCAACAGCCCGGGAACTCGCTGAGGCAAATCGAGATCGGGAACTGTATGGCTTGAGGCCGCTAGCCTGGGGTCTTGCTGGTATCTTACCGTATTTCTGGTACTACGCTGGGGATTTGTGCTGGCAGCATCACGGGAACTCACTGGGACGCCCAGTGCCGGGCGTCCCAGTCAGTCCCGGTCACTGGCCAGTGACTGGCAATCTCACTGGCCCGTTGTCGCCCCGTGGGGCGTTTCCAGCGTCGCCCCAGTAGGATCTTACCGGCAGACCGGTACCGCCCCAGTCCCGAACCGGCGAGTTGTGCTACTTGGGATTGTATTCTCCTTTGGGCCTGTGATCGACGACTGACATTTATATATCGTGTGGCCGTACAGTATGTCCATGTTGGTCACCAACATGCACGCTATGTCGTATTCTATTCCAATAACCTTATGTTCTGTCGGGATATTGTGCTCCAATATCCTGTTGTATACCAATAACGGCATATGATATCGGGATATTGTGCTCCGATATGAATTAACATCGCGCGTATGGGTTAATGGGATAACAATAAGTTTTTATTGGTTTCCACCAACTTCAATGGAATACAATATTTCCAATAAGCCGAGTTCATGTTGGCCTTTTATAGGGTATTTTTGGGTGGTAGAGCGGTGTTTCATTGTATTAGAGTTTTCCTTTCTTTATTATATCCTGTAATATTTATTATACGTCCACCCCTACCGGGGCCCACGCGGGGCCTGCAGTCTTGTTAAATAAACAAACAAAGAAGTTTTCAAGAAAGATGAAGACGTGAGTCACGGCAGGTGGTTGTCTAGCATTTCAAGCCACCGCAGGTGGTTGTCTAGCATTTCAAGCGTGCGAGGCAGTGTGTACTGTGCCAATAGCCGTACGCACTTGCGCTTTCGATCAATGTTTATGTGTCCGCAACGCAGAACGTTTGCGTTCTTGCCGTGGGGTAACTCCTGCTGTTTTACGATATCATTCACGCGATGTCCTATATGTGGGCATACCGATATCCACCTGTTGCTTCACGAACGCTCAATATCGTGTTACGTTTCCTCATAGTCCGCGGTATATGCCGACGTAATTCATGTTGGTAATTTGGTATCCATTCAGAGATATATGCACGCGATATCATATTGTATTCTCCTTTGGGCCCATGATCGACAACCGATATTTATATAACGTGTGGCCGAGTTGCCGTACAGTATGTCTATGTCAGTCACCAATATGCACGCGATGTCGTATTCTATTCCAATAACCGCGCATTATATGGGCTTATTGTGCTCCATTATCCTGTTGCATACCAATAACCGCATGCTATATCGGAATATTGTCCTCCGATATGAATTCCCATCGTGCGTATTGGGTTAATCGGATAACAATAAGTTTTTATTGGTTTTCATCAAATTCATTGGAATACAATATTTCCAATAAGCCGAGTTCATATTGGCCTTTTTCAATAGGGGTGGCAGTGGCATTGAAGCTTATTTTTCCGCAATGAACGCAGACATAATTTTGAATCTATCCGGCCTAGTGAAGAAGTGCTACTTGTCGCGAACTAATCACAATTTTTTTATCTTGCAGTTTCTATATGGCTGCAGCTAGCAGGTGCTGTTAATAATTAAAAGGTGAGGATCTCACATTGTTTTCGAACATCAAGTTTTTGAATGAGGGTCCTAAACAGTTAACTTTCTTTTGCAGTAAATGCCAGATCCTCCAGTTCAGGAATATGTTAAATATATTTGGTATGAATAAGCCCAGTGTTTTGCTTCTTTATTCAAAATAACGCAACAGCAACGTTTTTTTTTATTTTATCACACAGAAATGCACACAAGGAGACACTGCGTTGCAAGAAATGTTTTGCTTAACATGATATTTCAACTCGTATATAGTTTTATTGGTAGCCGATATAATATATTGGATTCCAATATCCATAATATGCTACGTACACTGGAATCGTAAACCCTTATTGGATCCCCATACGACATATGGGGATCCAACAAGGGTTTATACGGATTGGGATTCCAATGTTTTTAGCGTATTATGAATATTGGAATCACATAACAAACCCTTATTGTAATACAATACAATAAATGTAATGTTTTCCAATACACTTTCCATATCGTATTGTAATACAATAAAAAGATATTGTTTACCAATATCCATAATAGGCTGTTTATATTGGGGTTTTCCGATAGGGTCGCTGATGGTGGTGTTGTTTAGTGTCAAGTTGTAAAGGCAGCGCATTTCGTTGGCGAGGTGTTAGGGGCCAGAGAGTACCATGACGTATTCAGTCTTCTCCGGAGAAGCGGTCATACTAACGTCCCCTAGAAAAGAATGAACAGCGTCGAGGCCGCATTGTAGTGTATGTTCTTGCTCCTTGACGCTGCCTGTCGTGGACCAGAGAGTTATGTCATTTGCATAGATGGTAAAATGCAGATTCGAAATGGACGTGAGACGCGGTGAGAGTCGAGCCATGACCATATTAAAAAGGGTCGGTGACAGCACCGCCTCCTTGCGGTACTCCGACGTGGTTGATGATTTCGGGTCCGACACTGCTCCCGATCTTCACCTGAAACCCTCGATCTTTGAGAAAATTTCTGGTAACGTTGAGAGCACGGCCTTGGATGCCCATTAGCTTGGCACTCTCAATGACAGATGAGTGCGGCACCGAGTCGAATGCTTTCTGAACATCTACAGCAACGATGGTTTTGGGTTGTATTGAGGAAGGGTCTGCCAGGACGTCATGATGGAGCATTAAAACGTTGTCCTGGGTACTGAGGTCTGATCGGAACCCAGTCTGGCAGTGATGCAGGCGGTCCTCCTTGTCGAGGTGCCATTGTATCCTGGCAAGGGCCATCCGCTCCATCAGCTTGCAGATGCTACTGGTCAGCGAAATAGGACGGAGGTTCCGCATCGTCGCGGATGCCTTTCCTGGCTTTGGGATGGGGATGACCAGCGACATTTTCTAGTTGCCTGGCAACCGGCCAGTTTCCCACACCTCGTTCATCCATTCAAGTATCTTGAGCTTGTACTCCGTTGGTAGGTTGCGAAGTTCAGATTGCGTCACTCCGTCCGGACCCTGCGCGCTCCTCATGTTAGAGTGATCGAGTGCGTCCTGCGTTTCCGCCAGCTTGAACGGAGCGTCGGATGTGTGGGCTCTGTGCACGGAAACTTCGGGTGAGTAGCAAGTCGTCCCCGGGGACTGGGATTGCGGGAAAAAGAGTTAGCTGCCTCTTGTGCAAACTCGGTGTCAGATTTGTTCTGGCGTAGCGCCACTGTCTGCGCCGCCGTTCGAAGTTTCGATTTCCCCTGCCAACTTTTGAATAAATTCCAGACCGCAGAAAGATGCATCCCGCCGTTGAACTGGTGGTTGCAAATGTCGTGCCATTGATCTTGTGACAGTACCTGGCAGTATTTTTTCGCGTCGGCGGTGGCGGTGTCAAGCCTTTCACGTAAACGGAGAGTCTTGCCATGCTCGCGGTACCAAATTAGAGCAGTGAGACGAGACCCCCAAGATTGAGGAGGTGGTGGTTCCGCGTGGGGTTTGTCAGGGTCTGTTTGTGTGGTTGTGGTGGCCTGGTCTTTTGCCGCCTTGAGCAGTGCGACTACTAAGTCAGGTGATCTGGTCGTGTTGGGTTGTCCCACGTATCGGGGTCGTCCCACCCATTTAATAGCTCCCGGTAGCGATCCCATTTTACAACCTTGGAAGTGCGTTTAAAAGGGGTGGGCCGCAGTGCATTGCTGAGCTTGATAAAGATAGGCAGGTGGTCGCTGCCCACGGGGTCGTTGAATAGGGTCCAGTCCAGGGCGGCGTGACGAGACGCCCAGGTGAGGTCAGGCGTAGAGTCATTCTTACGACTGCTCTCTCCGAAACTGGTCGGAAGGTTCGAGTCATTAGGAGCTGCAGTTTGCAAGTCTGCGCCCCGTGGAAGAGAGCTTCTCCTCAGAGGTTACTTGTGCCGTATCCCCATGCCAGGTGTCGGGCGTTGAATTCACCTCCAATGAGGATGTTGTCTTTGGGGAAACTTTTGGCGTAGGTGGTACATCCAGCCCCAGTCTGTACGCGTTCCACGAGGTCGCTGTGGGCGCTAGTATGCCAGGACGAGCACGTATTTGCGCATGCGAAGTTGGGTTCGGACTGCCACGATCTCCTGTCCGGCTGTGCACCAGGTGGTTGTGTCGATTTCAGCTTGTGGCTGGGAACGATCTACAGGGTGATACAAGGAGACGCCAGGCTCTTTATATCGACCGGAAAATTCGGTTTCTTAACCTATCGCGATACGACTGTGTGCAGCGTTGCCCACAGATGGTGCATTTTTTTTGTAAAATTTGCAAAGAGCGAACTTACCTGAGGAAAAAGTAAAGAAAGAAAAAGGCTTAGCTCCTATGGAAACGCAGCGATGCCACCGGTCTTCAAACAACACGGCGCCGTTTCGCACGGGAGACAAGAAATGGCGCAACGAACGCCGCCAACGAACGAGCACACGGCGCCGAGAGCCGGCGTCTTTTCTTTAGCAGACGATCTTTTCGACTCAAAAGCGGCGCGCGTTCCGCAGGGGGCGACAGTCGCAGAAACAAAAACAACAACTGATATGAAAAAAGCTCGCGCCGCTTTTGATTCGAAAAGATCGTCTGCTAAAGAAAAGACGCCGGCTCTCGGCGTCGTATGCTCGTTCGTTGGCGGCAGTTGGCGTCGCGACCGCTTGCGCCATCTCTTGTTTCCTGTGCGAAACGGCGCCGTGTTGTTTGAAGACCGGTAGCGTCGCGGCGTTTCCATAGGGAGCTAAGCCTTTTTCTTTCTTTACTTTTTCCTCAGGTAAGTTTGCTCTTAGCAAATTTTACAAAAAAAAATTCACCATCAGTCGGCAACGCTGCACGAAGTGGTAGCGCGATAGGTTAAGAAACCGAATTTTCCGGTCGATTTAAAGAGCCTGGCGTCTCCTTGTATCACCCGGTATGTAAATGGCCGCTTGTCCGTTGCAAGCAGGGACGGAGTTGGTGGCGCGGGTAGGCTTGTGGGGTATGGATGGCTTCACGTAGTGTTTGTAGCCTGGTAGGCCCACAGAGGTGCCGTTAACCTTTTGAAGAAGCATGGCTATGGGTCTACCTTGTGACTGAAAACAATGGGTGAGTTCACTCTTTTTGTTGGAAAGCGTGCGACAGTTTCACTGTAGGATCCATGGCGCGCTTACCGAGGCCTCCGGAAATATTGCAATGTTGTTCGTGTGGTTCATCATTCTGTATCCAGGGTGGGGGCGTGGAGTCCTGAGATGGTGGTGATTATCATGGATTTGAGCTCAGCCACGATTCTTGGGACGCGGGCCGTCAGGACTGCCCTGATTTCCGCCTGGATAGCTGCACGAAGCGTTTCATCCAGTTGTGTTGGGGACGGCGATGGTGGTGTAGTCAGAGGTCGATCGCGGTTGATATTTTTCCACACGGACGAAACCAAGTCTTCGGTATCGACGGTTGTAGACGTGTCCCGCCAAGAAGGCAAGGGCGGGAACTCCTCTGTCCTTCGGAACTGCGGCTGTGATGATTGAGTGTCTGATAGTTGTCGGGCAGTACTAGTATTTTCCTGTGGGTTTCGGTTTTCGTCGGATGTTCCCTTCATTTGTGGATTAGCCTCGAGCAGACTTGAGAGCAGTTATTTAACCAGTGGAGTGAAGGTGTGATGAAGGATCATTTCCGTCGCGACACACTTTTTGTGGAAGTCATTCAGCACCTCCGCAGAATTCCCCGAGTGACCGCACATGCACCGCGCTGGTGTTGGATCCCCTCTCGGAAGAGTCGAGAAGAGAGGAGGAGGAGCAGCAGCCTGTGCCTGAGGCGAACTGGGAGGTGGACGGCCGCGATCATTTGGGGGTGGAGGTGGAGCCATTTGTGTAAGGACGTTTTTCTTCTTTCTGGTCTTCTTTGTGGAGCAGCGAAACAAGCGGTGACCAACTTACTGCCTCCGTCCGTCGTATATCAATGTCGCCAAAAGGAGGCTCACTCTGTGCAGGCCAAAATTCCCCGCGGGAGGATGATTCCGGCAAACCAAAGGGCTCGATATGCCGACCTCTAGTCATCGCTCTCCGCGATTGGGACCGCTCACTGGGTGACGGCACGGATCGGCAGCGCATCTCTCGTCTGGGCATCCCGCTATCTCCTCGGCTGCACCACGTGAGTTGCCGATTGCGGCCGCAGTTTGACGATGATGGGTGCCCCCGAGTATCCATGTCTCCACGAATCCAGGCGCCGCCGCGTCTCGAGAAGGATCTCTCTCCCCTGCGTTGGGACACAGCTGCACCGCGGCACCGAGTGTGGGTGGTGGATTTGTGGCCCACGGAGAGCTTTGCGTTCCGGCTCGGTGTTTCCTGACCTGCATGGAGTACACGCGCAAAGGTAGGTCTGCCGCTCCATGAGTTGTTTTCTACTTGTAGCGGTTCCGATATTGATATTGATGTGAGCGGGAGCATCTCCATGGAGGTCTGCCGGTCGTGATGGCGATCCCTTTGAGTCGTTTTTTGGTCTTTAGCTGGATAAACCCTGTACCACCGCAGGCCCAGGGTCTCGTGGTCAGGCATACTTGGGCCCTCAAAAAAGACGAAGATTGATGAGCCTTGTCTCTTACGGGCGATGTCCAGGATTGTCCCTTTTTCCTCCACCATATTCCGAATCATCTGTAAAGAGTGTTTGCCGGCCATGCCATGCACTGTACCCACGGACGCGTTTGTCGGCGTAGCTGGGAAAGAGCGCATCGGAATTTGGACCAGGTTGCGGATGAGCAGAGACCTGTCTCTTGTTTCAATGTAGGGTGTGTCAACCGCTAGGATGTTTTTAGAAGGATTTAGTCGGATGTTCGTGACGGCCGTCTTGCTGAAAGCGCCTCTGATTTCTTTAGAAATTTCGCTTCGTTGTTATGCTTCGAATGGGCGACTTCCTAGCGAGGAATGAAAAAGCACGGTGTAGAGTTTATCAATTTGGTCTGTTGGCTTTTTAAGTTTTCTCTCCGATCGGTATGTGACCATCGTGTAGCCATCCTGGGTGAGGAGTTCGGCAGGCGCAACCCCGCATGGACGGCGCTCTCCTAGCGGATCATGACTGGTTGGTGCTGCTCTCCCGACGTTACGCTCCCCGTCGGAATTTCCCCCCCCCCCCCCCAAGGCACTCGAAACTGTTCTATGTCGGCACGTCCATTCCCGTTGTTTCGCCGTTGTTGGTGCTTAACTTGGGTGTCTCATTCATTACCCTCTCCACAGGCATGGGGATGGGCCGCGAGACGGAGGAAGCCTCTCGCTGAGTCGAGGACGTTTCCGGTGAGTCCGGGGCACGGCCGGGGGGTGAAGGGGGAACCGCAGGAGGCGCGTGTTCTCTCTCTCCGTCTTCCAAAATGGGTGGCGTCGGCCGACTTGGGGGCGCGTGGGCGTGGCCTCCCTCCAGGCACTCCGGGAGGCCGGCAATGGTCCCGGTTTGAATCTCGTCGACCGTTGGGGCCGTCCTGACCGCCGGCGCTCCCGAGTCAATCCTTTCAATGACGGGATGCCGATGATTGGTGGTCTTGAGCTCGGTAGCCTCCCCTGAACCGTTCCGTTTTGTATCCATGGGAGTCGCTGGAGCGTGGGCGCCTCGAGGACACAGCGCTCGGGGGCGAAGGCGTCTTGGGCTCCCTAGAGTATCACGTCGATGGGGGGCCATGTTGGATTCGGCTGGCGTCTTAAGTTTCCCTTCTAAACCATCTCCGGGTCCCTAATCCGCGTGTGGGTCTTAAAATTTATCTTGTGTTTTTTCTACGCGTTTGCGTTTTGTTTTGTGCGAACTGATTCATATAAAACCTTCAGAGATTATGTCGAAAGGAAATAAAAAGACGAGAGCTCACGTGAAGGTGGGCGAGCCAAGATGGCCCCCTGGCGGCCACCGTCTCGCGCGGCTTCCATGGCAATGACAGCTACAAGCACAGGACTAAATGCAGCCTCTGTGCTCTCAGCGTGTACACTTCAGCCAATGAAAGAAAGTCGTAAATCTTTGTTGGCAATATTGTCATCAATTCATTTCTTGGCGTTCCAAGGTCTCGCACTGCGCGGTTACGATGATCATGAGGGCAACTTGAAGCAGCTTTTACTGGGCGCGTTAAGTCGGCGCTCCTTTACTCCTACTCCGACGCTCCGAGTTTCATACTCCGAGCGCAGCAACTAAACGGCGCAGAGCGTACAGGAGCGCGACACACCGAGGCTGCGTTCCAAACCTACTCGAATGGATCCGAGTTACTTTGGCGGATTATGTCACGTGACAACAAAAATAGAGAAACGCTTGACGCGAGTAGGTTTTCGATGACCACCTTTACCCTAGAGTTAGGTCGAGTATGTTTTGGAACACGGCCAGAAACTATCGACGGGCCGCACGAGTTCCTTCCGACAGTAGATACGGGTGGCAGAAGCCGAAAATATTTCGAAGATAAATAATTAGGCCCGTGTGGAGCGGCAGAGTCTAAAGCAAAAGAGACGGCGACGTTATGAAGTTTCTACGAACATTTTAACATTCCTGAAAGGTTTAAAGACTCGCTTCGTGCACATACGTGGAAGGTTACCTTGGCCGATCTATTTATTCTCCATGCATGCTGTTCTGATTTAAATTAAAGACAACATTCTTGAACCCGCTCGTCGACGCAGGAAAATCTCAAATTTGTCAAAGATTTCCCCGCTTCCGTCGTCGGTTCCGTCTCGCAGCGAGATGGAAGCTACGCCGATATCGGCACACCGTCGTTAGGTGGTATGCATGAACAAACCTTTCCCGCAACGCTAACTGGTGTTTCGACTTTCCAATCTAAATATCTTTATTCGCCGCGACTGGGCTAAGCATTCTAAGCAGGGCAGCGGTCTGACTGTCTTTTCATCACAACTTCTCTGTCGCCGAGCTATCGGCACGCTCGTTTCAGAGATGAATTTGTTTTCAGGCAAGACGCACGAACCACCCTTTTCCTCAACGCCCACTGATGTTTCGGCTTTCAAATCGAAGTATCTTTATTCGCTGGACTAGGCATTCTAAAAGGGACAGAGCGGTCCGAATGTCTCATCTCGACAACTTTCCTGTCGCTGCGCTATCCGCACGCTACCGTTTGATATATTAATTTCTTTTTCAGGCAAGATGCATGAACAAACCTTTTTCGGAGCGCTAATTGCTGTCTTGGCTTTCAAATCAAATCGTTTTTACCTGCTGGATTAATCACGAATCAACTGAAAATGAACAGCGGTCCGGCTACGCGTTTCGTCTCGACGGTCTCAACAGCAGCGCTGCCATCTTGTTTGTTTACGTGACGTCACGGAGCGCGAAGAAGTCACTCGCGCTCCGAGAAATTCTTGGTGCACGAAGAGCGCGCTCGAGTGTCAGTCTCCGGTGGTACTCCTGTCCGTTTAGTGAAAGGAGCGCCAAACTCTCGCGCTCCGGAGCACGGACTTAACGCGTCCACTGCTGCGCGAAGCTCACGTACCAGGGATAGCAGCATGGCTAAACAAAATAGGGTATAAGTGGACCTCCCCAGACGTACAAAACGAAATGCTGGACCTAATAACCCACAGCATGCTTCGCTTCCTAATGAAAGAAGTGCACGATGGAGAGTTTTATGCAGTAATGGCTCACAAAACGTCCGACATAACTACGCAGGAACAATTATCATTCTGTTTTATTTATGGTAAAGAAAACCTCGAAGTGGAGGAGGTATTCGTTGGATATTATGCAACAGCGGACACCAGAGCACGTACTCTGTTTTTTTTATTTTGGAAGATGTGCTTTGTCGATTCAACCTTCGAATAAAGAACTGCCGTTGGCAATGCTATAATGCAGGCGCAAACGCTTGCGGCAAAAGCGGTGGGCTTCAAGACATCGTGCACGATACTGATCGAAAAGCTATGTACGTACATTGTCTTGCAAACACACTGAACCTAGTGTTGCAAGATTTGTACATGGAAATTGATTCGTGTCGGGATTTTTTTTAGCTTGTTCACAGACCTCATCAATTTCGTTAAAACATTTCTAATACGCCTCAGCTGGTTCCAGCTGTTTCAGAAGGCAGGAACGCCTGTTTGAGACAGTTCTGCAAAACCAGATGTACGCTGACGGTGTCCTCACTCCGGTCGGTCTCCAGTAACTACTCCGAACTAGTCAAATTCAGTTTCACGCTTTTATCGGATGAAAAGAATGACACTGGAAACAAAGCGAGTGGGTACGGAAAGACACTCCAGAAATTTGATGCCTATTTTAAGCTCAGGCCTATGCTCCTTGTATTTCATAGATTGGAATGTGTAAATACAGCTCTCTAGAAGAAGGGCTTACAATTTAGTCACGCAGAGCACGCAGTGGAGGCGGGTAAAGAGGGTATCGGTTAACTCCGTGATGACTTCTCCGTCTTTGGAGCGACGTCTCCACTAAAGCGGGAGAAATTAAGGTTGGGGATCCTAGCATTCCGAAGAACAACAGCAAGAACCACATCGTTAAGATAAAGGTTCCCGTGCACGTGGCTTTAATTTCCTGGAAGATGTCTACAGGCAACGGTTCTATGTAATTATTGACATGGTGCATGCGTCCCTGCGAACGCGGTTTCCGCCAGAAATGTGGGATCGCACGACACAAGTCGAAACGTTTGTAACGGGAGAAATCGACAGCACCTTTCTGTGTGAAATATATAAAGAGGATCTTGACGCGGGCCGCCTCCAACTTCACGGAGATATGTTAATGGACATAGCAAAGCAGCGTGTCACGAGCCTCGTTACATTTCAAAACGTAAGAGATTTTTTTTCGGGAAAGGAAGGTGAACTCTGAAAGTTCTTCTTCCTGTAGTTGTTAAGCTTCTTCGAATCGCACTGACAGTTCCTGTAACTTGTTGCACGTCAGAAAGGTCTTTCTTGAGCCTCCGGGGAGTTAAGACATACCTGCCCTCTACAAAGGGACAGGCTAGACTAAACCATACCGCCTTGCTCTATTGCCACAAGCAGGGGCGCCGGGACAGGGGGTGCAGGGGGAGCGACGGCTCCCTCTTATTTACAAATGAGGTAGCGCGGCTCTCCCAGTCTACCTTGGTCAAAGGGATGTTTATTTTGCACACTTACTGACCTTAACTTTCGTCGAGCATTTCGCGCCTGCTGTTCTGTGGCTGCCTCTCCGTTTTCTTTCAGTCAGATTTTTCAGTGTTGTACGGATCTTTTTCTCCCCGGCCAGGTTTACGTTGGGGGCTTATTCTTCGGGCTAGGCCCCAAATGATCGGCTTTTGTAGCGATAACTGTGTCGAGTCTATCGTGGGGCTCTTGAAAGAGACAAGTGTTTCGAATTAGAATAATCCCTTGACGTCACGGGCCACGTGATGTAGCCAAGGTGTGTCAATATTTCATCTCATGTAACCAGTCTTGAAAAAGGTCTGTCTCAGGGCGAATCGTCGAGGAATTTTACGATTAATATGTTATAAAACTCCAAACAACTGTCTCAAGTACGTTTTTCTGCCGTATATACTTTTTGGCCTCCTGCGCTACGTTTTTTTTTTTTTTTTTCTATCTGAAGAAGCCAGGAAAGTCTGGCTTCTTTGCAGCAGGCAAAAGGGTCGGGATCAGACGAGATTCACTTCCAGTCCCGGGGGCACGGTTCACTAATTAAACGACTGTCGCCGCCTTTTTGGTTGCCCCCGACCCTGGAAAGATAGCGATTTTGGCGTTCGCTGTCTGCAGCAGATATATTTTTGTAAATGACCCGCGTAGAAAGAATTCATCGAGCTGGCTTCCCGTCGCAAGTACGCGGCCTTCAGGTCTTCAAAAAGCTGGAAGCCGTTTCACTGTCAAGAGAAGTCTTCGGAAGCTTGGGTTAACTTAAAATACCCTTCCAATTCATTGAGTGAGGGGGGAGGGGGCA
The DNA here is from genome assembly GCA_013358835.2 of Ixodes persulcatus. Taxonomy (NCBI): domain Eukaryota; kingdom Metazoa; phylum Arthropoda; class Arachnida; order Ixodida; family Ixodidae; genus Ixodes; species Ixodes persulcatus. Next base: position 19,614 of record JABSTQ010006116.1, read on the forward strand.
GTTTGGTTTCCGTAGGGCTTGAGATTGTCGGTTAACGATACTCACCGTTTTAAACTTATTATTCCGTAAATGACCTTCAGACTCTATATAGATAAGAAAATATAAACACCACTCGACCTGGCCGCCCGCCACAAGTGCGCGACCTTCAGAAGCTTGAAAAATCTTAGTGCCTGGGGGAAGCGCCCCGATAATTTGTGCAGACCGCATCTTCTGTTCGTTTCGCCACCATAGAGTTTTCGGGAGCCGGTCTAGCACCCCTGGGGGCTACTCTAGTGTATTTAGCTGCACTATTCCTGTTAGTGACTTTTTGAACTAGCCGGAAGCATCTCTCGACGGGGCACTCCTCCTCTCTCCTACAAGTGGGGACATTCAACTTCTTCAAAGAGGTGCAGTCCCGCGGTGTCGGCAAATGGAAGAGCTGGGACTAGGAAGCGGGAAGAAAGTGACTCGGGTTCCTTTGGCCGGGAGATGATTCTTCGGAAGCTTGGGGATAAGCGGGAAGGTCTGTGCGACGGGAGATTACTGTAACGATCCTGACAAGGTCAGACCGCCGCTTTTGCCTTAGACGGGGACGCTGTCTGCGTATACCGCCAGTAGCGACGTCCTTTTGTTCGCTGGAGCGGTGGAGGGGGAAGGGGCGGAGCAGAGAAAAAATTAAAATGCTACTGCGAACATCCTTTGTAAACAGCATACTGCTACTGGAGAGCGTGCCCTTTCTGTTCGTGACGCGACTGTATAGAAGTAAACATACGGAGCTTGACCTGTCTCCATATTTCTGGAGTATTTTTCAACTGTTCAATCCCTGCCTAAGCTGAACACTCGCCGTCATATGGCCTCACATTTTCAATGTTTTGGAGCAAAGCCTTCATGGCCAACAAGCTCCTCCCCCGGCGACGATCCACGAGCAGCAGTCTCAACGTTCTCAACACCCCTACTGCTAAGCCCTCAGTTTTATTGTTTAATATATTTATAATATTAGCAATTTGATTAATTTTTCCGACAATTTCTGGATGCAAAACAGTACTACTGGTCCCAACGTCAGGTTTTTACACCACAGTAGCAATCAATACTGCAATTTTATAAGAACTAAATTCCTCAAGCACAAGATCACAGTTAGCAAGCAAGAATATACGTCTGTATTCTGAAGGAATACAATTACGAACTGGACCGTCTCTTTCCGGCTCCTGCCATATCCACTTGTGAAGCAGGCCCATTCAACTGGTTGCCAGGGTTAGTTGATCTTAATTTTGGTCGCGCTTGCACTCTGGGGCCTCGGCCAATATACCACACTCCACAATATTTAAAAGTCTACAGCTCAAACTTTCAGAACATAGTAGCGCTTCAATACTCCATTTTATACATGACGTGCAACGCTGTCAAAGCTAGCGTACCGGTTTGCGCTGTCCACTTTCCGTCTCTATCTCACCTTAGCATGGAGTATTGTTGGCTACACGTGCTAAAAGTGCGAGCTAATTGCTTGGGATTACGCGTCAGCGATTGCACGAGCGCTCGCACAGCTCGCGTGGCAGTCAAGGCTACCGTCTCGCCCTAACAGAGCCTCTGCGGTTAGTCCGTGTTAAGGTGAAACGAAGTATAATTCTACCCACAGCTCACGTAAATGAGCTCATATGGATGGATGCCCATTCCGCGTGTGGACATGCCGGTGAAGCAGCTGCTGCCTCTGTGCCCAACCCGTTGGTCCGTTCGCGTGAACTCCATGTCGAGGGTTATGGATAATTATGGTCGGGGGCAAATCACTCTCGCGGAGATCTTTCAAGAGAAAACTTCTATTCAAGGCGATCACCGATCTATATTCCAGGGATATTTAAAACGTCTGCAGCGGTTCGAGACGATGTTTTATTTAATTGCATAGATCAAGGTCTTCGGTCCTTGCGAGGAACTCGCCCGTGCAAGCTCCAGTTGCTCTGCCACCGTAGCAAGGAAGTTGTCCGATGTGCTCGAGTTGACCCTGAGAATTCTGCGAAATGATGATGCTTTCGATCATATTTTTCTTTTTGCATCGGCCGAAGCAGATAGACTTAATCTAAAATTTGCTTCCGAGACAAGAAAAAAAAAGGTCACCAAAAAGACTGGAATCTACAAGCCGTCCAGTTTCTCCAGCGTCATTATACATGAAAGATGAAGATCCGTCAAGAAAGGATTTCTTTGAGCTGGTCGATACTCTGACGGTGAAAATTTACAGGAGATTCACGCAGCCTGGACTCGACGACCTTGTTCGTCGAAAGGGAATTGTGACTAGTGCCGTCAAGAGGAAGCCTCCCTCTGCCGCAGTCTTGGAAGAGGAACTGGGGCTGCACACCTCAGATTTCGAAGTCTCCCGGCTTGCTGCACAATTGATAATGCTACCGTCACTTGGACGCAGCAAGTGCGACGCCATCCAAGATGTTCATGCATTCCTGAAGGACCAAGCTGCTAACGTAAAACTAATTTTGGGGGTTTGTTTGAATGTTGCTTTATTTTTCGTGTGTAAGGGAGTGAGTGTTGTTTGCTATAGTGCGCTGTGGTGTGTGTAATAAGTTTTCAAACTTGTGGTTCTTGTTCTCAAGGTCCCCGCATCGTCGGCATCATCCAAACGATCCTTCAGAGCCCTGAGACGTATGAAAACTTGCTTTCAAAGCACAATGTCACACGAAAGGTTCACCCATCTACTCTTATTGCACGTGCATAGCGCGCTGACGGCCACTTTGAGCTTAGATTCCGGAATTCAGACGCTTGTCGCATGAAGTGCGGAGAGGAAGTGCACATTTGGCACAGCATGACAGTGAAATGTGAAAAGGCGTAAATGTGTGCGACTTTTGACCAGTTCCAACGTCACTCAGGAGGGTATATTTGAACTTTATATTGATAACATGTTATTGCTATTAGCCCCGAGAAGTTTGAGTGGCTCCTTTTGGCGACCTGCCAGAGTGAGTCACCGGAGACAATATTTCTGCCGAGGCACCTTGCGAACGGTTGGGTATAGGCTGCTGATAACTGAGAATATCCTTTTTGCTTTATTTTTCGATAGCATGATTGTATTCTGATTTGTGCGATCATAATCTCACGAGATAATCTCGGTTTTCCCCGTGACATAACGGCGGAAACTGTAGCGACGATTCTGTTCGATCTCGCGGCTAATAGCGTTCGTTTATTTTTCTTTTTTGTTTGTAAATTATGCACAAGAGATGTAAATTATGTTTGTAATTGTGTTAAAATCATTTTCTCGCTGACATGCCCATGCACATTACTTTTGCAATGTTATTTTAGGCCTACGATACAAATATGCAGGCTTGTACGTAGTTCAACTACTCTACTCAAGTTACTATAGTTTAACTACTTTTCTGAGCAGTTTAGTAACTTTCAATTACATTTTTATTTCAGGAATTAGTAGTTGACTTTATTCATTTTTCCGAGTAACTTCTACTCAAATTTCAAATTACTTTTGAATTTTTAGTGGTAGGTTTGCTGGTCAACAAACATACCTGCACAAAAATAGATAAGGTGTTAGAAGATCAGCTGACATTTGCAAAGAGGGGAAGCATGTGGCATACGGGTTGGGGGGGTAATTTGGATAGTCCGAAACCCTATAAATGTTTTACGAGCCACCCACTGCAACAACCCTGCTACGAGTCGCGGGGAACGGACAGATACGTCCCAAGTGAAGTCCAGTAAATGCGGGATTAGCGCCGAAGACTGGCATTTCTTTGTGTCCCGAAGCTCAAGGAGACTTGGCGTATTTAAAGAAAGGGTTTGTCCCCGCTTCTCCCCAACGTGGGAACTCTCGCCCACTACAGGAGGTGTACGCACTGCAGCCTCACTCAAATGTGCCAACAAAATGCAGCACCCGCTCTGAAGCTCATCTGGCGCTTCCATAGTTTTGGGTTGCCAAAGGCATGGTAGCGCTTTTTAGACGAGGACAAAAGAAAGAAAGACAAGACAGACACGAGTGCTGACTGCAATTATTTACTCAACATGGAAATGAGGCATAATACACCCTTCGATCCTATCAATCAGCCAACCCCAGGCCTTTCCGCCGCTCGCATGAACTGCACCTCCTTACCGAAAAGGTCGATAGATGCAACGCTGACACACCCCACACCTGCCCTTTTTATCTCGTCCGCTTCGATGATTTTCCTAACACTTCTATTTTTATGCTAAGCCAATACAGAGCATGCGTTGAACAATGGTTTGCATCCGCAGTCATGGCAATGCATTGAAAGGTGGCCATCCCGATAGTTTTTGACGTTAAGACTATTTTCACGGAGCCTGTCGTTCAGGCATCTCCCAGTCTGACCTACATATTTCTTACCGCATGTTAACAGAATCTGATACACCACGCCCTCAACACAAACAACAAAGGGATTTCTGTGCCTTATCACACAACCCAGCGAGGCTTTGCTGAAAAGGTTCGTCAAATGGCTCAGCCTGGCGAGCTTTCCTGGAGCAGAAAAGACCACCTTAGTATTTATGCGGCTTGCTATTTTCTTTAGGTTATGCGCCTTCTTGTTCATATAAGGCACGACTGCAATCCTTTGTTTACTCCTAGCCTCTTCTGGACGGGTGTTGACCTTTGCTCGAAGCCTTTTAAGGATCACCTCCGCTACCGATACCAGTACAGCCTCCGGGTAACCAGCCGCCAACAGACGTTCAGACTGCGCCAGGACGCTCAAATGTGTCACATGGTGACATGACTTATGAAGGCCGTTCTTGAAGCACAAATTCGATGCCACATATAAATGCCACTATTCTTCTCTGAGACTTACAGGACACCTGTGGCCCAATAACCTCTTGAGTTGAATCCATGATTGGACGTGGATTACTCCATAGTGAGGCACTACGAAAAGAAATAATTCTCATTCGAAGAAAGTAAAACAAAGTCTATTGTGTGCGGAGTGCCCAATGCAAAATGATTTTCAAACTTATGAAGTGGACAATGAGAACAGCAGAACATTCATGAAACATTGAGGTACTATTGAACTAGTCTAGAACGCGTACGACTAGAGTCACGATGCGGCTCCTTACAGAAGCATTTCGCATAAACACCGTGCATAGCAGCCGACTTTAGTTTCTAGTAAATGTCAGCTTATCTATGCTTAGGGCCACATGCAAAACGTTCTTAGCCAAAGTAGAGATTCTTTTCTTAGAAAAGAGCTGGACACTGAAGCACACATGAGCTGGCAAGAAAGGTCCCAGTACGTCAATTCGATACCCCAAAAAGCACAGAAATATCTGCTAAGAGAAAAAAAAATAAAACCTCTCATGTAGACTTCATGAAAAACCGGAACTGGTGAATATCGTTCCGTAGTAATTTTCAGGACCACTGAACAGACAGGCGCTTCACAGAGGCCATGTTCGAGTGCCGATAAACAAAAACTGAGCAGTCCTGCGCTACTGCACCGTATGGTCACAGCGATGGCTATGACAAGCCACGTCGAGGCCGTTGGGCGTTAGTGTCGCGTTTACGCAAAAGAAAAGCGTTCGGAACAAAATAGACTGTAGTACAAGTTTGACTTGAGCTAGTTGGTACATTTGAAAAGGGCTAGCTGAACAGTTACAAACTAGAAGAGCCCAGAAAGGAAATGACATACACACCGCTGACTATCAATTTGTGCGCTTTATTACTTCGTCTTCCTTTTTCACTACAGCTAGTGATAAAAGATATTCCCCATGTCCGCGTGCTACACCCATTAGGATGCTAAGCGGCTCGGGCCACACCCCAAGTATTGTCTTTCTTTCACGTGTATCGTGACAGACGCACATTTGACCATTTTCTTCGATGGCCAGGGCTTCAATTACTTCGCGTGCGAATGCGTTCCGGTGTCGCACTAAAATGGTAACCTTGTTAATATTAGGAGTGCACTTGCAGGACCGGCAGTGTGCAGGCAGTTGTCCGGCCGATGTTCCTTTAACAGAAGCCGCGTGCTCTCTAGCTCGATCGTTCACACACCGCCCCGTTTGCCCTATGTAGCGCGTGCCACAGGAAAGGGGTATGTGATACACAACGCCAATTTGGCGCGGGGTATACTGCGTCCTGTGAGCAATTCTGCACTGTTTCTCTTCTTTATTTGTTCTTTGATTAGTTCTGCGGCACATGGAGTACGCCTTGTTTGGTGCCGAGCACAGAACCCAAATATCATGCGTCCCGGCAATCTCTTTTAGGTCGTGTGCGAGCCATGTATGTAGGGTATGACGGCAACGTTTCTTTGATTTGTAGCTTGCGATGTAGCCTCATTCCCTGCATGCTGGCGTTTCAACTTCTGGCACTGGGGAGTCGCGTTTAAGGCGCCTCGAACGCGAGTGGTGCGTCAAGGTAGGACGGTATTGGGAGCGGTCTTTGTCTCTGACGCGCAACAAGGAGTAGACGCGGTGAGTCTTATTGGCCGGTCACTCTTTTCTCACCTTGTAAGGACCCTACTGTCCTTTTGGCCAGGCTTTTAAAAGTTCACGATGCTCGAAAAGTCCTTGCGTGTAGGCACTATAAACGTGCGGGGCTTACGCTCAAGGCGCCGGCAATGTTAACTCCGGCGATTGCTTAGTGAAAAGATATCAATATTGTGGCAGTGCGGGAGTCAAAGATTAAAGCGAGGAACAAACGGAAAGTAAGGTGCGGCTGTTTGAGTCGCAGTACAATTATAAAGTCTATTGGTAATGTTGCACAAGTCATTAGTTGCGAGTCAGGGCGTTTTGTATAATGTGACTTTTTCTGTTGTAATTACATTTTCCGTGCTATGTGCATATATGCTCCGAACAGAAAGATGAGCGAGTTATTTTCTTCGATAGTATAAAAAAATATTGTTGAACCGATCGGCTCGTTTTTAGCTTGGGTGATTTTAACTGCGTGTGTGATCCCCACGATCGATCAAATAGCGGTTGTTACAGGGATGAAAGCTCTGTTTTGTTGGGTAATATGGTTCATAGTTACTTCTTAGAGGACATTTCCGAATGTGCAACAAGCGCGGTTAGTTTACCTTTCAAGCACTTCCAAGGTTCGAGTCACGCTCGCTTGGAGAGAGTGTATGTGTCCATGGAATTAGTCAGAGGGTGCCAGCAATATTCAGTATACCATGTGTCCTTCAGTGATCTTGTTCAGAATGGAAGCTTGGGCGCGTTGGTAAGGCATGATTATTTAAAAAACGTACAGCAATACAGAGGAGACGGAAGAAAGGAGACACAAAAAGCTGAATTTACAACTGAAGGTTTAATCGTCAAGGCGCAGCCTATATGCACGACCAAACAAAGGAAGCACGCACATCCAATGACTCTCCACTTAATTCCGCAATATCAATGCGCATGCTGTCGTCGTAAAAGGAAATCTAATTATTTAGCCTACAAAAGAACCAACGGGGTGCTGACACTCTCTTCCCCCAAGTGCGCTATCGTCTCTGCCTCCATAATATCTCTGGTCATGGCATTTGCACTTCTTCCAATTACAGTGTTTTTTTTTTAATTCTGCTTCATACCCACAGTCCCGATACTACCCTGTTTGCATTGTAGCGATGCACTCTTAACTTATCATTGCGGCATCTGCCCATCTGACCTACATATTGTTTACCACAAGATAGTGAAATGGAATAAACAACTTTTTCTATACAATCAACAATCCGATTTTGATTCCTCTTTGTAAACTTCAGAGGCCTCCCTGTTGACTTATTGACATTTCTGCAAAGCTTAGACAACTTGTTTGGGCAGAGAAGGCCACAGTGACGTCTACCCGCTTTCCTATTTTTTTTTTGCCAGAGGAAACTCTATGTAAGTACGGAACCACAGCAACTTTGTTTCGTTTTCCTTTAGGAGCGTTTTCCACATTTGCGCCGCGTTTTAATTTAATTTGCTTCAACAAACCGCCGGCAACGACGCCGTTAGGTGTTCCGGATAATCCGCTGACCGAAGGCGGAACACTTGAGCGTCAAAGTTCACCTGTGCTTGATGGAAGCAGGGTTTTTTCAGGGCATCGTGAGTTTGAGCTTTTCGAATGTCCTGAAGAAATCCTGCTTCCATCAAGCACAGGTGAACTTTGACGTTCAAGTTCCCTGCCTTCTGTCAGCGGATTATCCGGAAAACCTAAAGGGGTCAGTTGCCGGCACTTTGTTCAAAAAAAAAAATTAAATTAGAAGGCGGTAGAAATGTGGAAAACGCTCCTAAAGTAAAGAAAGAAAAAACAAATTTGCTGTGGTCCCGTATTTACATAGTTTTTTATGGCTTATAAAAAATAGGAAAGCGGGTAGACGTCACTGTGGTCTTCTCTGCCCCGAACAAATCGTCTAAGTTTTGCAGAAATGTCAATCAGTCTACTGGGAGGCCTTTAGAGTGTACAAAGAAGCATCAAAATCGTTTTTTTGATTGCACAAAAAAAGTTGTTTATTCCATTCTGCTCTCTTATGGTAAACAATAAGTAGGCCAGACAGGCAGACGCCCAATGATAGGTTAAGAGAGAATGGTTACAATGTAAACAGGGTAACATCTGGACACTTGGGCATTCATAGTCGTGACAGTGGGTGTGACGCAGAGTTTAAAAAATGCACTGTCATTATAATAAGTGCCAATGCCCTGACCAGAGAGATTATGGAGGCAGAGACGATAGAGCGCTTGGGGGAAGAGTGTCCCCCGTCGGTTCTTTTGTCGGCTAAATAATTATATTTCCTTTCACGACGACAGCATGCGCGATTATAGCGCGGGTTTTAGTCAGGAGTCGTTGGCTGTGTGTGCTTCCTTTGTTCGGTCGTGCATATAGGCTGCGTCTTGACGATTAAAACTTCAGTTGTAAGTTCAGCGTTGTTTGTCTCCTTTCTTCCGTCCCATCTGTTTTGCTGTACGTTCTTCAATAACCTTCAGGGATCACTGTCTTGTTACTTTGACGTTATGCTCGTCCAAAGAAACACCTTAGGCTTTCAGTTGGAACCTTTAAAGTGTAATACAGAGCTTCTTGGTGACGATCTGCTCCTTAATTCGGTTCGTCAATCTCCGGTTGAGTTGGCTAGAACCGGAAAAAAAAGATTTCGGAGCAAAATGGGAATTGTTTAAGCAGGATGTGAAAATGAGAGTTATTGAGCACTCCAGTCTGTTAAAACACGAGGAAAGGAAGGAAACGCGAAATTTAAACGCACTACTAAAGAAAAGACACTGGAAGTACTCTAACCAACTGGTTTAAATTTGAACCAGAGGGTTTAAATTTAAACCAGATGGTTTAAATTATACCAACTGGTTTAATTTAAACCAGTTGGTTAGAGTGCTTCCAGTGTCCTTTCTTGATACTCACCTAACCAGGCAGATTTTGCCGAAATGTTTACCTTTCAATGACTACTAAAGATGTTGTTGTCCGAGGAATCCCGATCATCCGGGCTTATCTCGGTTGATATTATCAGTTTAAAAAAAAAAGAAAAAAGAAAAACGTCTGGAACTGCTAAATGCCGAACAATACAACGGGGCTATGGTACGCGCACGTTTAAAACACTTATCGATGTGGGTGGTACCCATCGAAAGAATCGTAGAAATAAAAAAGATAAACCAGTAAAAATGATATCAGTGAAGTTATGTATAACGAAGTGCTGTCGAGTGATACCGAAAGAATCGAACGAGCGCTCGAAAATTATCAGAAATATATTTTCAGTTACGGTGCCCCCATTAGTAGCGATTTTCGAAGTTTATACTTACCGATAATGCCGAAACTAACAGACGAACTCACAGAAAGGATGGAGCAACCAATCATGTTGAGTGAAGTGACTCGTTGAAACCCGGAAAAACACCTGGACCTAACGATCCTGTGAAACGTCGCTCTGTTGAAGCAGACCGTCCGATAACGTTGACAAATAGAGATTATAAAATTTTAATCAAGGTATTGGCGGAACGGTTACAGTGTGTCATCAGTCTTATTTTCGGCCCGCAACAGACCTGTGGCATTAAGGAAAGGAGTACAGTTACGAACGTGCATGTGGCGCGCAGCATTTCAGAGTCCTGTGATGCTATGCAACGAAGGGTTGCAGTTCTACAGAGAGACCTCGAAAAGGCATTTGATCGCTTGTCTCACGAAATACTTTTATGCATCTTTAAACATGTGAAGTTAAGGTCCGTCTTGGGCAATGGGGTAATCATTACGCACCTGACTCCGCCACCAGTCTTGTGGTAAAATAATGTTAGGGAACGCACTCCCCCCCTTTTTTTAGACAAAGATTTCCTTTTTTTCCACTTCTTTTTAGTATTTCTGGAGCCTGTTTGTTCGACTGTCACTCGTAGTAATCATAAACACGGGTTTACTTTACAAGCCAGTGAAGTGCGTATTTACTTGTATGATGATGACGTAGCGATTTTTTTGTCGACCAAGAGAGTGTCGAGAAAGCTAAAGAGCTGACAAAGTTGTTTTGTGAGCACAGGTGTCGTGCTGTGAACTGGTAGAAATCTTTGGAATTCTGGCACGGTGAATGGCTTTCAATGCTCACTCCGTTTGATCGTGTTATGTGGTCTAACACGCCCGCGCATTATCTTAGTGTGCCGCTTAAACAATACCGTGAAAATATTGAGTACTGGAGCGAGGAAACTCAAGCATTGCACGCCAAGACGAATAAGTTGGGAGGCGAGGGCTTAACAATTTTCGCACGTGCAATGGTTTGTAATGTAATGCATTTCTCGCTGCAAAGTGCTTGTACGTGTTGCAGGTATTACATTATTCGCGGATCAACATTCAACGCATACACTGTGTTTTCGCCATTTTAATCTGGAGCTTTGTTTGAGAGCGAACGAGCCGAGCGAACCTTTTTCGTCGTGCCAAGGCTGGAGGTCTTGGTCTATTGCATTTGTTTGTTCGTCAGCTGGTCAACAGGTTTATTTTTCCTAAAGACCAGAAAGACCCATTTTACGGGCAGTTATACAAGTGAGGCTGCGCAGCGTACTTCTTGAGTTTAAAGTAGCGACGAGTTTAGATTTCAGTAGTAATATACGTGGTTACTTGAAAGAAGTTGTTGCTGCCTACCGGTTTTCGGTAGCAGGTTACTCTCTGGAGTACGTGTCTGGTGTATCGCGTAAACGATTGACAAAAGATTTGATTGAGCCGCTTTTTCCTCCTCTTCTGTATCGTTCGTTCAACTCTGAGGGACCTGGGCGAAACGTTTTAAAGCGTGTTAAAAAAATGATGGTTCCGGCTTACACGAAATCGTTATTTTTTAAGTCAGATAGTCAGATTTTGCCTGTTAAAGCTTGATTACGAAAAAAAGGCTTACCAGTAGCATGGTCAGACGACTCTATCCTGTACAAAAATCCAGATACCATAAAGCATGCTTCCATAGACCGCTGGGATGCAGTGTTTGTTTGGGATGTGCTTCAAAGGACAATCAAGAAAAACTTTCCGCTAACGCCCCACGGAATTCGGTATTTAAATGTGGATGAAGGAGTCACTTTTCCATATGACATGATTATGCTTGTAGGTCTCCATAGGTTATGGAAATGCCGTATTGCGGTTCTGCACGCGGACGTTGATGTACGTCCAGTGAATAAGACGTTTGTGGAGAGTATATGTTTTTTTGAAGGAACTCTATAAGGTAGAGCAGCCACCGCCTGACTGGTTGCCACTTTTTCAAGAGCTGGCGACCCTGAAAGACTTGTAATTATTTGAAACCCTCTTTCCAGTGAGTTTTGACCCTTGAATATAAGCCAATATGGCTTAGGTTTTAACGTCTTGCTGTACTTGTGAATTGATTGTGTTACCTGCGCCAAAATCAGGCAAGAAAGAAAAAAAAGACTGAGTTGCCGATCGGTTACCGTGCTTGGCTCCCACGCAAACGGCCAAGGTTCGATTCCTGGGAGCGGACGCACATTTTCGTTATTTCTGTAATTATCGCGTTATGGTGAATTTAAGAAACCTGTTGCTTGTTCGAGGTCCGATTGTTGTACGGGTCGAAGCTTCCACTGAGATTGTTCCAGGAGCACACGCGTGCACATAAGGGACTTGCGTGGCGAGCGGGAGGCACTCTTTCCCTAGAGTGATATAGTATAAGTAAAGGCACTAAGGCTCTATCGCGGCCCAGCGTTTCTAAAGCTATTACTAGCTTCGAACTTTTTAAAAAATATTACAACGACTGCGACAAGAGACTTGGCAAGACTCACGACTTTGCAGATGTCATAACGTTAGCTAACCTGGCGGGGGGTTTGATGGGTCGTGTTGTTTCTGTAATCGTGTGGAGTTCTCCACGTTATTTCTCTATGGCAGTGGTGAGACGGCTGCAGCGCAACAACGTGGAGAGTGGTTTCGTTTCGTGCGTCTCTTGAGTGTCAACTGCGTCGCCTAAAGGCTGTTTTTTTGTTTTCTTTCTATAAATTCAAGAGAGCTGACGCTACAAACACGAACCAAGAGGTTCGTGTTTGTAGCGTCAGCTCGAAAGGGTTAGGGAGCTTCTAGAAAAAAATTCAGTCCCATTTCAGGCCAAAGCGGGTATCTCGGTAGATGCGGTTATGGAACTTCTGACGTGCTATCTGAAAGCAACTGTGCTTAATTTTAATGGTGACTGTTATATACAGCGGAAAGTATAGAGGACGCTAGTGTAGCGACCAAACAAGTATGAATCGTGGCGCCACCTTCGGCTTCTGTGATGGTGTATTTAAACGGTGTGCTGAATAAACCGGGGGCTTTTTTCTCAACCGACACACGTGGCTGGCGGGTCAACTCACTCTCGGCCGTCTCGGCCGCTCGCGCCTGTTCCTTGCGCGCTCGAGCCTTCTTCATGGTGTCAGAAGCCAAGATGCCGGACACCCAGGAAACTTCCGCTGCCTCGCCGCTCCTGCCATCAGCCGCTGCCTTCTCGCTACGGGCCCCGCCGTCGTTCACGTTCGACGAAGCCAGCCTGTGGCCTGCCTGGCTCCAGCAATTTGAAGACTACTCCTTCGCATCGGGCCTGTTCGCCGCTTCTGAGGAAACCAAAGTACGCACCCTCCTATACTGCATGGGTCCCCAAGCTCGCGTGGCCCTTTCGTCCATCATGCCGGACGACGAGGCCTACCGCTCCTACGCCGACGTCGCAGCCAAGCTCACGGGCTACTTCGTGCATCCCGTCAACGAGGTGTACGAGTCAAGTCGCTTCCACAAGCGCACGCAGTTGGCGGGCGAGACCGTCGACGCGTTCTTCACGGCGTTGCGTAGCCTCGTCAGAAAGTGCAACTACCCGGCACCGGAGGTGGAAGACCGCATCGTACGAGACCGGTTCGTCGTCGGGCTGCAAGACTCGCGCCTGTCCGACCAACTTTGCCGGAATCCGAAATTGACGCTCCAAGAAGCGCTCCTCCTGGCTCGACAACATGAGGACGCTGAAAACGAGAAGAAACGTCAAGCAACGACGTCGCAGCTCGAGTCCCCTCAACGTTGACGCTGCGTCGAGAAAGTCAACCAAGATGGCGTCTGCCTCCAAAGTTCGAGAACCTTCTCGAAGCCGGGACCAGGGCCGGGACAGCCACCCTCGTGGGTCGAAACCGTCGTGTGACTACTGCGGCAACGCACCGCACTCACGTGCTGAGTGTCCAGCCAGGAGAGCTACATGCAACCATTGCCGAAAAAAGGGACATTTCGCAGCAGTTTGCCGCTCCAGAACGAAGCGCCTCAGCCATATTCAGCTGCACTCTGTTGATTCGTCGAAAGCGTCCGGCCGGTACGTCGTTGTCCGCGTCGACGGCCTCCCCCTACAGTTCAAGGTGGATTCCGGCGCGGACGTGTCTGTCGTCCCCCGTTCTTTTCCGGGATGTCCTGCCTCGTTGGACCAACCCACGGGTGAGCAACTCGTCGGTCCGGGACGCTGCCGGCTCAACCTTCTCGGTACGTTCCCGGCTACCCTGGCATGGCGAGGTCGGACAGTACACCAGAAGCTATACGTCGTCGGCGGCGTAGACACTCCTCTGCTAGGCTACGCTGCAATCATCGCTCTAGGGGTTGTCCACTTCGTCGACTTGATAACCGACGCCGACCTGCCGAAGGCCACTCCTTCGTCGCCCGCCCCGACGTCGCCCGCCCCGACGCCGCCTGCAGCTGCTGCTCCGCTCTTCACGGGACTTGGAACAATGCCTGACGAGTACCACATTCGCATCAAGCCCGGAGCGGTGCCCTTCTCGCTAAGCGTACCCAGAAGAATCCCCATTCCTCTCCGAGGTGTGGTGAAAGATGAACTCGACCGAATGGAGAGAGAAGGCGTCATTCGGCGTGTTGAGACACCTACAGCGTGGTGCGCCGGACTCGTCGTGGCACCCAAGGCTGCTGGTGGCTATCGCCTCTGCGTCGACCTTACCAAGCTTAATCAGGTCGTTCTACGGGAGAGACACCTGATGCCGACCATCGACCAGGTCCTGGGACTACTGGGAAACGCTGCCGTCTTCTCGAAACTCGATAGCGTCGTCAGGGTTTCATCAAGTTCGTCTCTCCGAAAGCAGCCAGGAATACACAACATTCATCACGCCCTTTGGGCGTTACTGCTACAAACACCTTCCCTTCGGCATCACCTCAGCCCCGGAGGTGTTCCAACGCCAGATGTCGCGTATTCTCGAGGGCCTTGACGGGTGCGTCAACATGGTGGATGATATCCTCGTTTTCGGCAGGGACAGACCGGAGCATGACGCTAGACTCGACGCCGTCCTCAAGAGACTCCAGCAGGCTGGCGTCACACTTAACGCCTCCAAGTGTCAGTTTGGGGTGTCGTCCGTCAAGTTCCTGGGCGTGATCGTCAGCGCCAAAGGCATCGCACCAGACCCAGACAAGGTTTCCGCTATCACGAATATGCGGCCTCCGACGGATGTGCACGGGGTGCGACGCCTCCTGGGCCTTCTGAATCACGTCGGACGATTCTTGCCGAATGTTTCGGCCACGACTGCTCCGATCAGACTCCTTCTCAACAAGGATACCGTATGGACCTGGGGATCAGCTCAAGCTACCGCCTTCGAGTCGCTGAAGAAGCTGGTGGCCTCTAGCTCTTGCGTCGCCCGCTACAACCCCGAGTATCCCACGGCTGTATCTGCTGATGCCAGCTCAGTACGGCCTGGGCGCCGTACTCCTACAGGATAAACCGTCAGGGGAACGCCGAGCAGTCGCTTTTGCGTCACGTGCCTTGACAGCCGCTGAAGAACGGTACAGTATCGAAAAAGAAGCGCTCGGAGTCTCGTGGGCTGTTCAGCGCTTTGAAGAGTTTTTGCGCGGCCTCAGCTTCATTGTGGAGACTGATCACCAGCCACTGGTCAGGTTACTAGGCACTGCCGACCTCGACCTTATGCCTCCCCGCATCCAGCGTTTCCGCATCAGACTTCTGCGGTACCAGTTTTCTGTAAAGTATGTTCCAGGGAAGTACCTGGCCACCGCCGACACGCTGTCACGGGATCCCGAAGGCCCCTCTCTAGCTGCCTCGTCCACCGACAGCGTCGAACTCTTTGTGTCGCAAATCGTGACAGGCCTTCCTTCGACTCTGGCGGTGCGCCTCGACGACTTCAGAAGGCATCACGCTTCAGATGCTGAGTGCTCCGCTCTGAGGGTCTACTGCACGAGAGGTTGGCCAAGACGAGATAGACTCCCCTTGAATATGACCCGCTACTGGGACCACCGGGGCGACTTCTCCATGTGCGAAGACCTGCTGCTCATGGGTGAACGTCTCGTCGTGCCTTCACTGCTGCGCAAGGACATTGTGGGCCTGCTCCACGACGGACACCAAGGTGTGAACCGATGTCTGGCCCTGGCAAAAGACTCTGTGTGGTGGCCGGACCTCAAGAGCCAGGTCAAGACTGCTGTCGAGAACTGTACTGCGTGTGCAAGCACCCGAATTCAGCGTTGCGAACCCATGCTTGCCACCGAAACCCCTTCAGCGCCATGGGAGCGGGTTGCTGCTGACTTGCTCTACTTAGATGGCCAGGACTTCCTCCTCGTTGTTGACTACCGTTCGAGGCACCCCGAGGTCATAACGCTCCGGTCGACGTCCGCGGATGCAGTCATCTGTGCTGTCAAGAACATTTTTGCCCGGCACGGCATTCCACAGACGTTCTTCTGTGACAATGGGCCGCAGTTTGCCTGCAAAGCGTTCCGGGACTTCGCGAAATCGTACGGATTCACACACCTCACGAGTAGTCCTCGCTACCCTCAATCGAATGGTGAGGCTGAGAGGATGGTCCGCACAATCAAAGAACTGTTCCGGAAATCGGAGGACCCCTTCCTGGCACTGCTAGCGTACCGGAACACTCCCGGTGTGTCGGGATACAGCCCGGCCCAGCTCCTGATGGGACGTTCTCTACGAACACGCCTGCCCGTCACCGCCGCAAGCCTGGTGCCAGATTGGCCTCAAGTCAAGGACTTTAACGAGCGCGACGCCGCCCAGCGTCGTAGACAGCAGAAAGACTTCAATTCTCGCCACGGTACGCGGGATCTTCGCCCTCTCCAAGACGGGGAGGAAGTGTGGGTACAAGACGCCCAGTCCACAGCAACAGTTCTGAGCCCTGCTCAACGGCCACGGTCGTATGTCGTCCAGACGCCCAGCGGTGTTCTCGTGCGAAACCGCAGACACCTTGTCCCCTGCAGCAGCCCTCCGTCATCTTCTGCGACTCCTCAAACACCTGACGGGTCAGCAGCCCTGCAGCAGGCTTCTGAGGACAGCGGCAGCGGCAGAGCACCTCTTGCATCTCCGCGAGCCCCTCCAGCGTCTCCAGGGGCTTCACGACCGCACTACTCCCGTTATGGACGGCGTGTCATTACCCCTAAACGACTGAACTTGTAGGGCATGTTATTTTTGCAAGTAAGGCATGTGTGCTAGAGAGCAGAACTTTGCTGAGCATATTTACGTCGCTCTCTTCATCGCTTCTTTTTACGGACTGGGGTGCGTAAAGTCTGCCAAATGTCGGTACGTAGCTTACTCAAGTTTTGCTTTCCGTTAAGCTTCCAAGTTTCGCGAGCATAGGGCTCCCGAAGGGGGGATGTAGAGGACGCTAGTGTAGCGACCAAACAAGTATGAATCGTGGCGCCACCTTCGGCTTCTGTGATGGTGTATTTAAACGGTGCGCTGAATAAACCGGGGGCTTTTTTCTCAACCGACACACGTGGCTGGCGGGTCAACTCACTCTCGGCCGTCTCGGCCGCTCGCGCCTGTTCCTTGCGCGCTCGAGCCTTCTTCAGAAAGGTGTGTGCATTGGTTCGGCGGTGGCTCCGGTGTTGACTGAGTTTTATCTTAACACTCTAGACAAGAAAATATCCGATTATGTTGGCTCTTTGGGAGTTGAAGGGGTTTTGGTTGGGAGGTTTGTTGATGACATCTTGGTTTGTGCTCCGAATCAGCTTTCTGCTACTGAGATCCATGACTTTATTTTAACCGCTGCACTGGAATTGAGAGTCACCTCTGCGTCAGCCAAAGATGGGAAGTTGCAGTTTTCGGACTTGCAACTATTGAACAAAACGGGGCTTTGCTGGTCTTATGGGAGGGAAACAGTGAAGAAGGTTCTTTCTAGATGGAGTGCTCATTCTAAGCTTGTTAAAGGGGGGGTTGGTGAGATCACTAATTTAGCAGTGCACTGAAGAAATCATGTTTTCATTGTGTCGGGAACGCTTTAGGCGTTCAAATCAAACGTCTACTGTCGGCGGGTTATAGTTTAGATTTTATCGTTTCTAGTGCACGTTGACTGCTTGTACGCGCATCGGTGACTGCTGAGAGGGTTCGAGGTGAAACCTTTGCTGTGATTCCTTATTTTCATGGTTTTTCTCATAGCTTAAACGCTTTGGGGGCCAAATTTAACGTTAATGTGGTTTTTAAGACGAACTTCGTTTAGACAGGCTCACCCCGTTTACCTTCAGACGTGAGGGATGTTGCGGGAAAAAACACAGAGATCCCTCAGTCTCCTGTGTCGCAGAGGTGGTCTACAAGATCCCCTTTGACTGGGGATTGTGTTATGTTGGTCAGACAGGGAGTTGTTTGAATGACCATCTTGCGGAATATAAAAGGAATGTAAGAAATAGGGCGCAGAGTTCGGAGTTGGCAAACCGTGTTGGTTCTTGTAATAATTGTTCCCCTCTTTGGGATGAACTTCCGTTCTGTGTAACGACAAAGAATTGTTTAGAAGGCTAATTAAGGATACTTCGTGCATTCACGAGCGGGTGAATTGTGTGAGCCAGCCGTCCTTGGTTATCGGTTATCGGATGAAAGAGTTTTTGCTTGTGTGAGGGGGGCTTTGCAAAATTGAGGGCGGGGGGGGGGGGGAGGGGGAAGAAAATCGGGAAGCGTTTGCTTGGAAATAGGAAATGAAGATTAGGCTTTAGCGTTTTGGAGGTCGCCATGTGTGTCGACCTGCGGGTTGTTGTTGTTCGGGAGGTCGGCTCCCTTTCCGAAAATGTTGGAGCCGGGGAGTGGCTCAGGCTGTCTGGGGCGAACTCGTTGGTCGTCTGGTTTTGCGTTGGAGTTATTTTTTTGCCTTTCTCGTTTTCATTTGTCTGAAAGTCTATTTATTGGTGCGCTCATATCAATAAAATTCAGCTGCGTTCGAGATTTTGTTGTGTTCGTCCGTTTTTTTATCATTCCCCATCTCAGGGTTTCCAAGATGTCGACATAACCTCCCTTCCGTACCCTCCCCTCTGTGAATTTTCTGCTTAGAGCTAATCATTGAATAACCTGCGAATTACGAATTCACTTTTCACTCCGCGTGACGGTAGTCCCACCAACAATTAGAACAGGTGGCCACGTAATCTGGTGCCCATAAATAGCGCTGATAGCCCCAATCTCCATCATAGCCACGAGCTTCGAATGGCAAAGCATAAGGCATGGACTGAGCCAGTTTGAGTTCCAGAAATTCGTTGTAGTTCGGCTAACCTTGTCTTTGATTGAACACAACCAACGACACGAATGTTTGCCGAGGTTTTGATTGTCATCAGAGCGAGTCGAGTGATCGGTCGCATCACAATAAAATGCGTTGGTCTCTCTTGACTCAGGATGCGAAGTTGTAATGTCACGTGCTGTTACGGTGTTAATGACGCTATTGGATATGGTAGCATAGGGTGTAAAGTCGTAGTGTAAAGTGTTGTCATGGCGTCACGCTGATATGACGACTTGACCCCGTGAAGTCACGTGACCACACCGCGTGACGTCAAGGTGCCACGTAACATAATACGATGCGACGTCATGTCACTTGATACTATGACTTACCATCGTCACGTCACGTGACCACGCCGCATTATATCATGTGACAATTGACGTCACATATTTAATCAGAGTGCTAATACAGTAAAAATCGTCGGTAAAGTGATCATTAACAAATGCCCCGAAGCAGATTTGGGGCAGAAAACGTATTTAAAAGTATCAGTGCTTAACAGTCTGGCACTACTGTCCAGAAATAACGGT
This sequence comes from Ixodes persulcatus, assembly GCA_013358835.2. Taxonomy (NCBI): domain Eukaryota; kingdom Metazoa; phylum Arthropoda; class Arachnida; order Ixodida; family Ixodidae; genus Ixodes; species Ixodes persulcatus. The sequence goes on from JABSTQ010006116.1 coordinate 38,933, forward strand.
CAAATCTCACGCGAGGTGCTTGCGAAGATTCCATAAAGAGGACTTCTCGGTCGCATACTCTTTCTCGCAGTATTTGCAGGGAAGAATGAAGTTATGTCTACAAATTGAATTTTTAGTTTTTAGTTACTTAAAAAAAAACTACAGTTATCGTCCCAGTTACGTTAGAAAAGGTACGACCCTACAGTTACAAGTTAACCAAGAAAGAATGAAGTATAGTATCGCGATACTGGTCACGCGATACTACTCATGACAGCTCTGATTTTGTCGCTAGGCGCGTGGTCGTGAATTGGAGCCAGATGTGTTCAGCAGAGAGCACATTTCCCTGTGCGTGACGTGCACGCGAATGGTTCTTGCGCGTGGCAGTCGCATGCCCAGTCCACGCCCTGCGAGTATCTTTTGGCGAAGAGGTGTTTCGCTGACTCTCTCATAAGTTCCCTCTGTGACGTCATGACAAGGGTTATCGATTGCTAGCGACCGTTTCGATGGTGTGCGTAAAAAGCACAGTGTAAGCTTGTAGTCATCGCATCCTTAAACCAACGTCGTCAAAGTTAGCACTATGAAATTCCTGATATTTCTAATAATGAATGTAGAATTCATCACACTCAAGACCTTATAGTGTGTACTTGACCAATCGTGGAAGGCGACCACAGCGATTATTTTGGCTCCGCACGTCACCGATTATGCTTATGGTTTTGCCCCCAAGTTTGCTCTTAGATACCTCTTCCCTCTCCTTCCTAACGCGCGCATTGCTTCATCCTGGAAAGCCTCTAAATCCGTTTCCCTCCAGGTGGCACCAGTTATTTCTAAAATGGTGAATCCTACCCATTCCGTTGTCTTGCGCCAATCTTTTTTATTTTCACATTTTTATTTTTGATGGTATATCTGCATGTTAGAGAATAGTTATCGTTTTGCAAACTATAATTTACCCCCAACAGAAATATAGCTGCTTCCATTCACGGCGGTAAGTCACGTGCCTTTTTTTTAAACCAGAGAGTAATAAAAAACCTGACGTTATGTTATGCGGTGTTCGTCAGCGATAGAATGCAGCCCGTTTTAACACATGATGTCGCATTGCGCCCCGTATTTCAATCTTGACTTTAGGATGTGCATTTGAAAGGCAGGCATTTCCTCATCGAAAGAGAACCATAGCAATTTCTTAGTATTCTCTTTTGCAGTGAATATGTCTATTATCTCCTCGATCGAGGCGCAAACCAGCATCTAGTCACTGCGTTGTTTTGGCAAGGAAATTTATAAGACCTTTTGACTAAGTCAGAATAGATCTACTGTTGTTTCTGAAGAAATGTGTCATCCCGTTTTAATTACAGAAAAGGCCAGTCCCAAAAGGGCAGAATATTATATCAACAGGGTCCTGGATTGTACTATGTAAGTATTAAAATGCTCTTTTGTATCCTCCACCTTCCTTCGTCCTTGTGTGTCTTTCTTTTTAGAACTTGTTTGGGTGGTCATGAACCAACGGGCCCGAATTTCCGTTTTAACCCTCTTCTAGTCAAACATACTCTTGAGGTTATTTTATTGTTCGCACCATATTCCACATTCGGTTTGATCTGTGGATGGAAAATGCATTTTGCCTAAGGCTTTTGTAGTTCTAAATCCGGTCGTATGTTCTAACCGACGGTATGTTGTTGTCCAACAGTCAGACATTTGAAGAATGGTTAAACACTTCAATTAGAGCCTTTGGAACATTCCCGCACAAAAAAATCAAGACATCTCTCCATATTATCCACAATGAAGCTACATATTTCCAGATATATCTCTGCTCTATAAGAGATTGGAGAACGCCAAACAGGCTCAGAAAGGTTGCTTCCGAAGTTCATGTGAATTCCTTTTATTTTCCGTACTGCCCATGCTAGCCATGTCCGCCGTATCCGCCATGACCGCGATGACCTCCGTGTCCATCTCCTCCATGTACGCCCCCATGACCGTAAACACTACGGCGTCCGTGATGGCCTCATATCCAACAGATCTTCCGCATCTGTGTGCTCCGTGGCCTCCCTCATGGCCGTAGCCGCCATGCCCGGTGTCCTCCGTGATGACCGCCGTATCTGCCGGAGTTCTTCCAAACAGACACGAGGGCAGTGCCAGAAGGAACATCAAAACTGCCGCCTGGTAAAAGGACTGGTTCGTTACGGGCATTGACACTGAACGCTGCTACACTCATCTCCCTTCTAGGTGCGAGCAGAACGGGAGCCACAAAATTGAGCTCGAGGCTTTCAGCATACAATCAAGCGTGCGAGCTCGAAGAGTGCAGATACCGTTCAAAACATCACGATCGTGCTTGTAGATTTGGAAACGCTGAGGCATAAATGGGTACGAACTATAATAGAAACAAATAAACATAGTTTCGTTAACTCATCGAAGCACTCAATATTTGTGGGTATTTAGTATTATAGAGAGGGCATTTTAATGGTCAGGAAGTATCATTAAATGTTAAGATTATATTAGAGCGCAGCTCTTAAGCGCCTGTTTTCTGCTTGAGCAGCGTTGCCGTCGCCGTCGGCGTAACCGCGCGTTGCATTATGCGAGATTTTCTATAATTATGTCACCGTGACGTCATGAGGGTCCCGCGCGTTGCATTATGGGACGAGAGGAGGTGGAGGAGGGAGGAGGAGAAGCATACCTTCCCCTCAGTGCCCTCCCCTCCTCCTCCTCAAGATCTGCGCTCTAATTCGGCGTTACAGGGAGTTGTAAACGACTTTCATTTTTTCTCAGAGAGGTGTTTCCTAAATTTGCTCACAAAATGTCGTACCCCATTCATCCGAAAGGCTTCTGGCGGTTCATTTCGGAGTTTGAGCGAACCTCAGGCTTGTGTTGTTTTATAGCCTACGTAGTCTTGACAAGCGCGAAGCCTGTGAAAACATCAAAAATTAAAAGAATGTTGTTTCATACCCACACCGCAATTAAACATTCTACTTTTAAGGCACAACGAAGTTTTTTTCTTCTTGCAGTTGCACTATGGATTGTAGTAAAAAGGGAAAAGAAGGAACATCAATACTCCGTACTATTTAGAGGTGCTTCCAGTTACAAACAGAAAACGCCATAAGAAATGCCAGATCTAGTCTAAGACTCAAAGAGAAACACTGCAATCTGATTTTTTAAAACCTTTGAAAACATATTTCGCCGAAATATTGCCGCGGGCGCAGCTGACCAAGCAGGCAGCTCGCCCGTAGCGTAACGGTTATCACGCTTGTCTCCCACGCGAAAAGCCAGGGTTAGATTCCTGAAAGCGGCGCATCTTTTGTTTATTCCTCCTGCAACTAGTATTTTGGTAAATTTTAGAATCCTGTTTTTTGTTCGAGGACCGAATGCTCTACGCGTCGAACTTTCTACGCCGATTATTCCAGAAGCCGACGCATGTACATAAGGGGCTCCGCGTGGCGAGCCGCAGACAGTCTCGCCCCAGCGTTCGACTCTGCTCTACGCCGACTTCGACGCCCGCGACGCTCTGCTGTTATCTTCTGTTCCCTTTTATTTTGTTTGGGCACAAGTTCGCCTCATTAAACATTTAGTTTCTTTAGTTATTCTCGCCTCATCATTTGTCATTCGTGACATTTTGGTGGAGGTGCGGGGTAGTACATTCTATGCCCGTTGAGCGTACACCTCCGAAGACATCCCGGCCAAGCGACGTGCTCAATCCCGAAAGGCTACCCTTCGCCGAAGAAGCCGAAGCCCGAAGAAGCCGTCGTACCAGAGGTCAGTCCCCCGAATTCGGTCTCTTGCCCGAGAACCGGAAGAAGATCCCGACCTGTCGTCGTCCTGCCCGTCGCACCCCGGACTCCGACGCCTTTCCACGGGGAGGTCCACGAGGACATCGAAGACTGGCTGCGACACTACGAACGTGTAGCCCGCCACAACGGATGGACGAGTGAGCAGTGCCTCCACAACCTTTACTTCTCGCTTGAAGGCACTGCGAGGCACTGGTTTGAAAACCACGAAGCCTCCTTCACTACATGGGAGTCCTGCGTCGCCGAACTTAAGCGGACATTCATTAACCATCATCGTCGCCAGCGAGCAGAGGACCTGCTTCAAACAAGGGTACAGGGCCCCAACGAAAGCCTGACCAGCTTTGTTAAGGATGTCCTGCGTCTAAGTGCCCGAGCCGACCCGGAGGCCGCCGAGGAAAAGAAACTTCGAATCCTCATGCGAGGCGTCAAGGCAGAACTTTTCGGAGGCCTGGTTCGCAATCCCCCGACGACCGTCGATGCTTTTGTAAGTGAAGCCACCAACATCGAGCGCGCACTGACGGCCCGAGCAAGCAATTACCACCGACTCGCCTGCGCGCCTACTGCTCCAACCGCCGCAGCTTCCCTACTCTACCCGAATACCAGCGGTGTCGACAGCCTCCGAGAGATCGTCCGGGATATCGTCCGGGAAGAGCTCCGCAAGATCCTACCTGCTGCAGATCGCCCGTATTCTCTCTCACTCGCCGAAGTCGTGCGAGAGGAGGTTCACCGAGCCTTCCAACCGGAGGCTTCTGCCAGCGTAGCAGCGCCCGAGGAGCCCACCCTGACTTACGCCGCAGTGGCCCGACGGCCACCGCCTCCTCCTCAAGCCTATGCCGCGCCGCCCCGACGTCAGTCTCCTGCGCCGCAGCACGACCGCCGCCACGACGTCCAGGTCCAGTACGCCTGCCAGGAGCCCCGCCCACCCCGGAAGACTGACGTGTGGCGAACGCCCGACCGACGTTCTCTGTGTTTCCACTGCGGGGAAGCAAACCACACTTACCGCCAATGCCCATACCGACGACTCGGGCTGCGCGGGTTCCACCCGAATGACCCACGCCCCGGTTATGGCGAGCGCCCTCGGGAGATCGACGAGTACCTGCGACGACCTCAGTCACCCGAGCCTGCGTCCCGCCGAGAGTTCCGGTCGCCGTCGCCACGACGTCCAGCTTCGCCGATGCACCGACCCCGACGTGAAAGCCTGTCACCCCTCGCTCCTCGCTGGGGAAACTAGGCGCGGCAACCCCTGGAGGTGGAGTTGCCGAAGACGACCGACGCCAAGATCCTACACGAACGTCGGAGGGCCCCCACTCGAACGCTACCAGAGACCGAAACGACGCCCCTGCAACGGTGTCCAATAACCTAAACGTCCTCATCGACGGCCACGACGCATCAGCACTCGTGGACACCGGAGGAGACTACTCAGTCTTGAGTGGGAGGCTCTCCCGCCGCCTTCGAAAAGTCACGACGCCGTGGGATGGACCTCAAATACGAACCGCCGGAGGGCACCTCATCACACCGGTCGGGAGATCCACTGCTCGCTTCGAGATCCACAGTGAGACGTGCCCTGTCAAGTTCGTCGTTCTGCAAGACTGTTCGAGGGACGTTATCCTCGGAATGGACTTTCTCTGCGAGTATGGCGCCGTCATTGACCTCGGAGCAAACCGGCTGACGCTACGAAAACCTGCTCCACCACCGGAGGAACCCAAAGCGACGTCATCCGCGGTACACGTCCTCGCAAACCACGTGAACCTACCGCCGCGGTCAAGTGTTTTTGTACCCGTTGGGGTTGATGAGACTTTCTGCGGCGACGTTTTGCTCGAAGAAAGCCTCCAGTTGCTTCTAGGAAGAGGGATCGGCATCGCAAGAGGCGTCGCGGAGCTCCAAGACGAACACACTGTCGCACTCGTAACTAACTTCCAACAGGAGGCCCAGCACCTTACTTAAGGCACCGCCGTGGGTCACGCCGAGGAACTCTCGGACTCAGCAGCAATCGCCGGAATATCAGAAGACCTCTCTTCGTGGCCACCCAAGACAACGCCGCCTTCGCAGTTTAACATCCACCCAACCCTGCCCACCCCACAACGACGAAAACTCAGTGACCTGCTCGCCAAGTTCAATGAGTGCTTCTCCACGTCGTCAAAGGTGCGCCAAACAACCGTTGCGAAAAACCGAATTGTCACAGAAGACAATGCGCTTCCTGTTCATCGGTCACCGTACTGTGTCTCTGTGAAAGAGAGAGAAGTCATCCAGAAGCAGGTTCAAGAAATGCTCGATGACGTTATTGTTCAGCCCTCAAGCAGTCCGTGGGCTTCGCCGGTAGTCTTGGTGAAAAAGAAAGACGGGACTCTTCATTTCTGCGTGGACTATCGCCGACTGAACGCCGTAACAAAAAAGGACGTCTACCCGCTGCCACGCATCGACGACACCCTGGACCGGCTGCGCCACGCCAAATACTTTTTGTCGATGGACCTGAAGAGTGGGTACTGGCAGATCGAGGTCGATGAACGAGATCGTAAAAAGACTGCCTTCGTCACGCCGGACGGGCTGTACGAATTTAAAGTGATGCCGTTCGGACTGTGCACAGCACCGGCGACGTTCCAGCGCGTAATGGACACCGTTCTTTCCGGCTTGAAATGGCAAAGTTGTCTCGTCTATCTCGACGACGTCGTGGTATTCGCCAGCGACTTCGACGAGCACCTGAGACGTTTGCGAGCCGTGCTACAGGCTATCAAGAATGCCGGACTGACACTGAAGCCGTCGAAATGTCGGTTCGCTTACGGCGAGCTCAAATTCCTGGGCCATGTCGTCAGTGCTCAAGGTGCAAGTCCTGACCCTGCAAAGACATCCGCTGTTGCCGAATTTCCGAAACCATCAGACAAGAAATCCGTACGAAGATTTCTTGGGCTGTGCGCATACTACAGACGTTTCGTTCGCGATTTTGCCAAGATTTCTGCACCGCTCACGCATCTGGCGAAGGGCGACGTGAACTTCCAGCGGGGGGAGGAGCAAGAACAAGCGTTCAACGAACTCAAGGAAAGACTCCAGTCGCCCCCTATCCTCGGACACTTCGATCCATCAGCGGAAACGGAAGTTCACACAGACGCCAGAAACGCCGGGCTAGGTGCGGTGCTCGTTCAAAAACAAGACGGAGCAGAGAGGGTGATCGCTTACGCAAGCCGGGCACTGTCCAAGGCAGAGAAAAATTACTCAACAACCGACAAGGAACGTCTCGCTGTCGTCTGGGCGTTAACCAAGTTCCGCCCGTACCTGCACGGGATCCCGTTCCGCGTTGTCACGGACCACCACGCTCTCTGTTGGCTCGCCAACCTCAAGGACCCGTCAGGACGCCTCGCTCGCTGGAGCCTTCGACTGCAAGAATTTGACGTGACCATTGTGCACAAGTCTGGCCGCAAGCATAATGACGTCGATTGTTTGTCTAGGGCCCCAGTCGAATCTCCTCCCGACAGCACCGACGACGACGATGACGCCCGTTTTCTCGGAGCAATTACAGACACCGACATGACAGCACTTCAACGAGACGACCCCGAACTTCGCGCCATGGTCGACCAATTCGAAGGTCAAGGAAGTTCAGTTCCGCTAATCTTGGCCCAAGACTTGCCAAGCTTCCTTCTGCGGAGATGCGTGCTCTTCAAGAAGAACTTTGGTACGAGCTACCCTGCCTGGCTGCTGGTTGTTCCGGCCAGCCTGCGAGAAAAAATCTTTCAAGCATGCCATGACGACCCGACGGCTGGACACCTTGGCTACAGCAGGACGCTCGTCCGGATTCGTGACAGGTACTACTGGCCGAGACTCCCGAAAACAGTCCACCTGTACACACGGTCATGTCATGAGTGCCAACGGCGTAAGAAACCTCCGACGAGACCTGCGGGATTCCTGCAACCGATATCGACCCCTACTACGCTTTTTCAACAAATTGGAATGGATTCGCTTGGGCCCTTCCCGCCATCGACGTCGGGGAACCGCTGGATAATTGTTACCACGGATTACATTACCCGATACGCGGAGACGAGAGCCCTTCCGTCGGGAACAGCGGTGGAAGTCGCCAAGTTTTTCGTCGAGTCTATTCTCTTTCGACATGGTGCCCCCGAAGTCTTAATAACCGACCGAGGGTCATCGTTTTTGGCCCAGCTCACGCAAGTGATCCTTCGGCTCAGCCACACCAGTCATCGTCGGACCACCGCGTACCATCCGCAGACCAACGGGCTAACGGAGCGGCTCAACAAGACGATCGCCGACATGATCTCCATGTACGTCGACGTTGAGTACAAGACGTGGGACGAGGTATTACCATACATCACGTTCGCCTACAACACCGCGGCTCAAGAAACAACTGGGTTTCCCGTAATCCGTAAAAGATGCACTAATACCGTTTGTTTAAGTGAGTTATACGGCTAGGGGGACATTATGTGGGTGGCTAATCCTTGCGAGAAGTTGGCTAATTACTTAAAATTCGGTAATTAACTTTTTAATTAATGAAAATAGACATATGGTTCCAATTAGAAATTTGCTCAGCGTCGTCGAAAACCCCTAAATCAGTCATTTTCAGAAAGACTTTGAGCGCGTGAGAAGCGTAGTAGTGAACTGAAATTACCGCTCGTGGAGCAGGTACAAAGCTAGAGGTTGCGATAAGGCGCCCGTGCGATTTTTCCGTCTCTTAACTTGCCCCAGCCTTGTACCTGCTCCACGAGTGGTAAATTTAGTGCACTACTACGCTTCTCACGCGCTCAAAGTCTTTCTGAAAATGACTGAATTAGGGGTTTTCGATGACGCTGAGCAAGTTTCTAATTGGAACCATATGTCTATTATCATTAATTAAAAAGTTAATTAACGAATTTTAATTCATTAGCCAACTTCTCGCAAGGATTAGCCACCCACATAATGTCCCCCTAGCCGTATAACTCACTTGAACAAACCGTACTAGTGCATCTTTTACGGATTTTTCGTAATAAATCTGTTCGAATTAAAGATGAACACCCGGTATAATTCGCTGGAATGGGACTTATTTTTGAACTCGCCCAGTAACATCAGAGACGAGGACACAAGAGCGATTAATTATTTAAATCTAGACTTGGGGCAGGAGGCAGCTTTAAAAGAAAGCTGATAAAAATTTCTATTTTAACTCGCAGGCTGTGAAAGTTAGCTAAATAAACTGTATCAAAGCCGCATGTGAGTGAATAAACGTATGAAGCAGGAAAATAACTTACATGTCCAACAGAAAACCACGACATTTATTGCCATCAACATTCGGGACACAACCATTCTTTACTTCTTATTTAACACACCATAGAGTATACACATGTTCAGTAATGTTCAGTAACCAGTTCTAACAAAAAATAGATACATTAAACGTCGAGGCATTTCAGAAATATGCCTCAATGTCGAAGGTGCATAAACCCGCAAGCTGCGGGAGCAAATACTGCAAGCACTCAGAGTGTAGGTGTTCAGAATTGGCTTAATTCATGGACTACATTGACAAAACCCGTGTTGCACAAACTGCTCCAAAAACATTTGCGCATATATGATAGATATGTGCAAAAAATAAGACTAGTGATGCGGAAAACCTCAGCATCTAATTGACACCTAGCGACAAGTTGGGAAACTTTTTTCAGACATTTGGATTCTAGTAATTTTTTCAGAGCCCTAAAACATGACTCCAAAAAACGAGCTGGGTTCTGGGTAAAAAAATGTTACGCAGAAAAAAACATCTAGTGAAAAGCACTCGTATTATCATACAGTGTTTTGACAACACGCGTGCCAAGTTGAAAAGGGCATCGCGCAATACAGTTCAATCTATTGTGACAGATTTGGAGGAACGCTCGGCCCATAAGAGATAGAAAATCCATATTAAGATAAGAAAAGGAGAGAAAATATTTTCAAATGTGATTCTCTTTCATACTTCCGTAGAGAAGAGGTTTCATAATGAAACATTGGGACAGAATAAAATTCAGACCTTTTTGCAATTTCATCTTTCTGCGCATAGAGAGTCAATGTACCTTTATAAACTTTGTCCAATAGACCCTACTACCAGACCTTTGTCTTTTGTTTTTATAAGAGATCCGTTTCGCAGTCAGTGCCTCAGTAAGCAGTATGCTCGAAGTGAACACTCGCTTTCAATACAAAAAAGGGTAAATTTGACATCATGGTCAAATTGAGCACCCGCTTTGAATGGAAAAGAGGGAAGGTTGGCAGTGTGCTCCTTTTATCATAAACATCGAAAGCAAGAAGGAAGCTTGAAAGTATACTCTAATTGAAATTCATGATTTGAATAAAAAAAGTAATGTTGACAGAATCCCCTAATTGAAAGATGGTATGAATAAATAAAGTAACCCTGACAGTATGCTCTATTTGGACAACAACTTTGTGAAAAAGACAAATAGGGAAGGTTAACAGTATGCTGCAATTGAACTTCAGCTTTTAATTTAAGTGAGTTGGACAGCACACTCTTATTGAACATCACTTCTGAATGACAAAAGTGGGGTTGACGGTGTACCCTAATTGAACATCCAGATTTAATAAAACAAGTCAGCTTTACAGTATACCATAAGTCAAAACATGTTTTGAATAAAAAAGAAACACAGCGGATGTACAATAAGAGTAGAGATGGCCTTTGCACTATAGTTGTGCCTGCCGAGCTATTTTTCAGCGTTAATATACGCCGAGAATTTATGCTCTGTTATATTTTAAATCCATTGGAATCATAAAATAATTATGGAACAATTTCGGAAAGGCATACACATGCAAATCAACTATACATAACAAATTACAAGCATAAATAAAAAAAAATTAGATTTCTGCAATGTTTTTATGGAATAAATAAAACCATTACGACACATTTCATTATGTTTCCAACGTTCAACTCCCATATCAAGCCAAAAATGTGAATGCCATCTTGTTCAACCATACTATAAATTTTCCTTTAGTTCCGTTTAAGAACGCGAATGATTTCTTTTTGAAAGGCTCGTCTTTTGTATCTTGCGTTGTGGAGGTTGTCTACGTTTCACAGTCGCGCGATCTGAATGATTTCGGCATGCCACACGAGATAAAATAGCCTCACCAATAAATACAAGAACTGAGAAAGACATACCCACGAACCAAGCGAGAAAAAACGGTCTCAGATCGCCCAAGTTAAGAACCAGTTCTTGGGTGGGCTCCAATCTACTTTCGTGAAAGTATCTGCTCTTGTACTCGTCAAGGGCGGCATCTCTTTCGTATAGGCCCGCCTCAATCGCCCGACTCAATGTAGCACCGAAGTCCTGACGGTAGACCGAAGATGCCCTCATTGCTGGTCCTACGGGGTAGGAAAACACGGTGCCTTCGGTCTCGACGTACCCCCTTCCGAGAAGCTCTCGTCTCAAAGCCTCGCTGGGACCCGTTCGAGAATTGTAAGTAAAGAAGGTGTCCATTCCGTCAGCGGAGATTTTAATCGAGCGAGGGCTATGTAGATCCGCTTTCGAAGTTTCGTAGCAGTGATATCCACCCTGGATTGGGGCATCTGTTTTAAAGAGGTCACCGAGGTTGCCTGGATCTTCTAAGAAGCAGAGCCTACGTCCTGTTCCAAAAAGATTCTCAAACGAGACAAACTGAGTGGCTTCTCCCTCGAGAGGTAGGTTATTCAGAAGTGAAGTGAGACGACCTTTAAAAGCTGTCGACATCACGACAAACATTAAGGTCATTATGCCGAACAATATCCTGTACTGAGACGTGTTCTGCAGGCTTCTGGGGAGTTGAGCGCTCTGCTGCAAGAATGCCGCCACCATGGCAAATACAAAGAGATATACATTCCCATTCGCCTTCAGTATAACCTTCGCAATTAGGCCATACGTCAAGACGAGTAACAAAGAAGACGCGAGAAGTCCTGCCCATACCTCGCATGAATATGGCAAGATAAATATTGACTCCTTGGGAACTTGACGACGCTTGCGTACATAAAATGAAAAACCGGTCGATCCAAAAGGATGGAGAGCGTCGAAAACGCCACCATAGTATCCATCTGGACGATTGTTTAAACTATTTATAACGTTACTGGAATACATCTGATACGGATCTGTGATAAGGCCGACGCTAACCGACGCGTTCCGGTGTACCAACAGCGTTAATGTAACGTTGAAGCTTGGATGCTGGCAGGCGTAAGTGTTTGCACATTCGAGGTGTATGAAGCTGCCATTCAGCGTCCGCTGCTCTTCTAGCAACCGTCCCGTCATATGAGCTTGGTGTTCGATTAGTTTCATTTCAGACTCCCTGGTCAAGAAAAGACTGCCGTTGTCGAAACTCATTACGTATCTGCCGCTAGCTCTAGGATACGGTGGTACAAATGGTATTTCAAGATACTTTGCAAATTCTTGTAAGGGATGATTTTCATATTCCGCTACGACGAAAGCACTCATGAAATAATCTGTTTCAATGCTACGCAACACGTGTTCAATGTTGTATTTGCCGCATATGAAGTAAACTATCTTGAAAAACGACCTCCTAAATTTGTAGCATATCTTGCTCTGGCAAAGACTAAAGTGCATCTTGCCGTCACTCCATAATGTTACCGGCTTCGCTCGGGACTCCAGGTAAGCCTTGAATAGCGCGATGTTGTCCTTGAGACACTCTTCGGGCACGAAGACGTCCATGAAGTCCTTCCCCGTTTCAAAGGAGAGGATGAGCTCGTTGGGTATGTCTGCGATTGTCTTGAGGACGCTCCCATTGCCTTGAGACTTGAAACAGTTCAGGGACATCGGTTCCTTCGTGAAGACAAGCAGGAACATGATTCCTTGAATTAACGACAACATTTCTGGTTGTCTGTGTGAGTTATGTTATGTAACGCTGGATGTATATTATCTTTAGTTGCTCTGAAGAAGCTCAGGAATTTGTTTCGTTTCTCTCAGAGACGGCAACTATTGGCCACACAGATAGTCTTTGCGTCTAAATAGCGCGCAGGCACGTCGAAGCGTAAGCTTTTGTTCCTCACCTCTATCCAAATGACTGTTGTTATGCGCCCTCGCACTGGGCCTTGCTGAAGCCAGTCAGTCCGTCGATGTACCAATGTGTGCTGGGTTACATCTCCTACGGCGTGAATGTAATTGTGCCAGTTTACCGAAATACTGTAATACTCATTGCTGAGTTCTTTTTGATGTACCCAATAGAAAATGAGCTGGCCGGTTCAGATGTTCTAAATGGTACGAAGAAATATGCGTGCTGTCCCGTAACCTGGACCAGACAAGATAACATTTCTACAGCATAAAGGTTGAAGAGAAATTGTCTCTAAATAGGTCCAAAGCTGGAATTGATTTTTAGACCGCATTTATTGCCAAGTAGCGCCACTTTACATATATTATTTTTTTATATTATTTTTTTATTCAGGCCATGCTCTTCTGCACCTTCCGTCGACGTCGAAGTTGATTGGCGTTGGAAGGGCAGGACGGCCTAGGCAAAACTCCGGTCCGATAAAAAACAAAATCTAGAAACGCGTTTAAATTGAGCGTTTTATTTTTGTCGCCGTAAAAAGCTGTTCGTGTCTTGTATCTTTCTAAAATCAGGGGATTTCTTTTTGTTTTCGATAATCCTCAAAACGTTTAGAGTTAATGTTATATACTTATTTCCACTAATTGATAGCTGAAAAGTTAATTATTGAATTTTGGGTAATTATTTTTTTTAAATTATACTGACGCCTGCTATGGTTTGCGTTCCTTCACCCGCTGTGTATTGTCTTTTCAACTATCATTTTCTGAGCTTTCACCGAAACACCCTGTATATATAATAATGTTTCTTGATGCTACATATATAAAAAATGTGTCAGTGATTCTGAACCATTCTGAACAGTGATTCTGAACCACTCATCTTTCGGGGATCCCTTCTGAATCCTCGGAAGTGCTGGGGGCCAATCCTCTGAGAGGGACTGAGGGTATCGAATGATTACAATGGCAAAAGAGTAAATGAAGACGACTGTATGCTTGCAAACCAAGTTGTAATCTCTCAAACTGAAAGCAATCAACCCTAGTCCTCCTGTCCCCGTGGTTTAATCAATATTTCGTCTTTGTCAATAGCTTCGGTGACCCCAAGAAGGCCTTCAGAGCCCCCTCCCCCCCCCCCGCCAATTAGATAACCACACTTCTAGAATGACTGAACTCAAAGGGGTCTAGTAAGAGGAGTTCCTGACGAAATTCAAAGCAAGCTTGAAATCAATCATAAGTTTAGTCTGATTCCTAAATATATTTTTTTCTTATTTGGAATAAAGGGAGTAAGCCATTTTTTCATAAATGTTTGTTGCTCCAGCACATCATTTAACTTACTCCGTGCATTTGTATCCTCCCGGAAAAAAATCGCGTGACGCGGGCAAGACCACGCGGTGAACCTGCCACGTGAACAGAGGAAAAGACGCATGGAGGAAATTAAGCACGGAGGAGGAACATGAGTGCCAGGTGCCATGTCAGAGTTTTTCGGTTACGTGAATCGGTGCGACTATCTAATGGTTCATCTAATTACTTCTCAAGATGGACGCCGCAGGACCAGAACCTTATTTAAGAACGTTTCGTGTCATAAGTTCACCATGGCGCACTCTTTCAAGAGGGAGCGCAACTTCTTCAATGCATTTCATTAGAAGCGAAGTACCACGACATCCAGTACTACGCCACAACAAGTTTTCAGACTCTTTAGAACGCCGTACTAAATACAACTGTCAGACAACAAAATTGCCTCAATTTACGTCAAAGTTTCTATATTCCATCTGCAGCGACACTTCTTCAGCTCTGTTGTCTTTCAAATGATTTTTTTTCGTATTCGTAAAAACTACCCATAGACGCATAATGTATCATATGTGAAGCAAAATATTATTACAATGATGAAGCCCTAATTGTGAGGTTTTTCTGCAATTAAATGTAGGATGGAGTGTTTTGATCCTATTCATGGGCAATTTAATTCTTTGTAGGGAACACAAAAATGCCTGCAGTAAGGAGATAATACTTGTTCTAGAGCTCAAAGTAATACACATCTAGGAACTCTATCTGCGAAAATGGCCGACCGCATTTATTTGTAACAAGAAACAAATTACAGACTTTTACGCTTTTCTGTAATGCGTCATTGTAGCGCAGCTGTTAGGGTATTTAGATTTTGCGATATACCGTTGTAGAGGTTTTGAGATATATATATATATATATATATATATATATATATATATATATATATATATATATATATATATATATATGTATATATATATATATATATATATATATATATATATACATACATAGATAGATAGATAAAGAACATATAGCGTAGAATGCCGAAGACTATAAAGTAATCAAGTCGCACATTCGAAACATTGTTGGAGTTTTAAAGCATTTAGTGAGTCGACGTTTCGGCCTGAGACAGGCCTTCTTCAAGACTGGTTGCCAAAATCACGTGTAAAAATGCCCCAGTAAAAAACGCTGCTCTACTCCGTCTCACTCCACGCCCGGTAGCAGCAGACGCCGCCAGCCATCGGAGGCAACCAAAGGCCGCGTCAGTTTTCGTGACCTCGGGAACGGAGTGCCGTCACGTACGGAAGGCGCAGTCACGTTTACAGAGTTGGATCAGCCCAGATGGCCAGCGACGCACGCCGTGGAAGGACGCAAAGCCAAACAAACAAGGTGACGGCACTCCGTTTCTGGGGTCACGAAAACTGACGCGGCCTTTGATAGGCTGTGATGGCTGGCGGCGTCTGCGGCGGCCGGGCGTGGAGTGGGACGGAGTAGAGCATCGTTTTTTTACTTGGGCATTTTTACACGTGATCTGACACGTGACGCGACCCGTGGCATCAATACAAATTCACTTTCTCCGCTAAATTTAGCAAAAGAAAATGACGCCTTGTGTCTTTGTATCACGTGACCCCTGCTCCAATTCAGTTTTCCCGTCAGATTTAGCGAAAGAAATAACGTCACGTGATTTCAAAACAAATTCAGTTGTCCCGCTAAATTAAGCTGGGAATTGAAGAGGTGTACAGGTCTGTGACGTCCCATAATGCACCGCGCGCGGTTACGCCGACTGCGTCACCGACACCGCTATACGCGGAAACGCGAGCATAAGAGCTGTGCTGTAAAAATAGCTTTAAAGGCAAGCTGAAGAACTTTTCAAGGAATCTGAGTTAAGAGCGGACTTCTATGATTCTTGTACCGTAAATTCAGTTATCGCCCTGATCTTGGACAGAAGCAAGCGTAAACCGTATTTATTTCTAAAAATACGTGCAGCGATTTCCACAGGGCATGCGGTGATCCTCTCCGCCGCCTGTTGTCTGTCCAGAGCGTCGTGACGTGATCGTCGGCATCCTCTTGCCAGGTTAGTGGCGAGCAGGGGTACCCCGCCGATGACGTCACTTTTGCAAGCATTTTCTCCACTCTCGATCTTTCGTGCCTTTCGAGCGGCATCGGACGGGTCTACGTCAAATTTTAATTGGGTATTACGGAGGCACCGCGCCTAGTGAAAACATTGTGAAACTAACCTCGGCTGCGCTGTCCTCGCACAACGCGGCAGAGGTTGGTTGCACTATTTCTCCACGGGGCGCGGTGCCGTCGGGGCCGAGAAGACCTCCGATTGCAAACCGAAACTTCAAAACCAGTCGAATTTGAGCGGTTTTTTAGGAAGTCGTAAAATCCTGCGCGTGCCTTCTATCGTTCTGCAATTTGTTGATTTAGTGTTTTTCAATGATGCTGAGCGATTTTCTAATTCAAACCATTCGCTTAAGCACAATATTAAAAAAATTTAATTACGCAAACGTAATTAACAACTTAATTGTCCCAAACTTTAATAATTTTTCAACATGGGCCCCTGGCCCAGAACCAAAACGTCACAATCTTTTTTTTTTTTTTGCGACGCGTAGTTTTCGCAATATCGAACTTGTGTCCTTTTCGTGAAACACCCTGAATATATTGTAAAGATGTTGAAAAACGATGATTTAATGCTGGATGAGATTTGCAATGAGGTTTGTAGATCGGCGGTTGGGGTCAGCACGCTCAAAATCCTCGAGCCCTCTCGTTCGCCTTTCGCTGCACGAGCCCGTCGTCCTCTTCTTTTCCTAACAGTATAGGCCTCCTGCGCTGAAGCTTTGAACAAACTGTAGCGCCCTCATTTTGGGTAGTACAAGCTCACCTGATTGAGCCTCGCACTACTTATGGCACGTTGGTGGAGCTTTTTTAATTCTATCAGGTGCTGAAGAACGAAAAAACACTTTTCGACGCCACAAATCGGCCAGACTCAACGCTGCAAGACAATCGAAAGTGCCAAATTCATGACACCACCGCTAGGGTCCGCGTCTCTTATCTCTGGGTGGTGACGTCAAAACACCTGTGAAGCGACGCTTTCATTTTTCTTTTTCTTTGTCATGTCTACCTTGGAACGCGTGGAACGGCAGTTCTTGGCTCACGCGCTTAGCGTCTTAGCTTTGACGGCGGTCGAATTTTTGTTGTTTCTTTGTATTTTCATCATGTTCTCGCGCTCGGCACCAGAGCTGGCACGCTTCTGCATGCGTGATAGTTTGAGACGCTAAAGTTTCTACTACCCAAAACAAGGCCTAACAAGTTCCTTTTCGCAGCACCCCCTGGGGAACGCAGGAGGCCCATCCCCCCGGTCGATAGAGACGCCGGTCCTCCGGCGGCTGTTAACGGCGCATGGTGGTGGTATTCAGGTGTCCGGGCGGTGATAGTGCCGCATTCTGGCGACGTGGACAATGTCCGATGCGCGGGATCGGCGATCTCGAGGTGGCGATACAGGGGCAACCTCGTAGTTGGTAGCGGAAAGTTGACGGGTGACACGAAAAGGGCTGATGAACTTGCTTTGAAGCTTCTCGCATCTCCCGAGAGCACGTGAAGGTGACCAGATTAGAACCTCGTCTTTGATGTTGTAGGTTTCTGAGCGGTGGGATGCATTGTAGCGCAGCTCTTGCTGCTGCTGGGATTGGACGTGTGTATACGAGCGAGCTGGCGGGCATCTTCGGCATGGGAGACGGTATGGGCCGGATAGGAGCCCTGGGGCCGTTCGTCCACGTAGGGCAGAACCGTGTCCAGTGTCGTGAAAGGTTCTCAGGCGTAAAGAAGATGGTATGGTGAGAAACCAGTTGTTGATTGGCGAGCCGTATTGTACGCATATGCAATGTAAGGAACAACGGCGTCCCAAGTAGTTTGATTGCCGGAGACATACATCGAAATCATATCAGATAAAGTATGATTGAGGCGCTCGGTTAGGCCATTCGTTTGCGGATGGTAGGCGGTTGTGACGGTGTGAATAGTGAAAGCCAGCCGCAAAACTTCTTGAAGAAGTTTTGAAACGAAGGACGTGTTCCTCTATCGCTTATGATGTATTGAGGCGCTCCGTGACGCAACAAAATAGTTTGTAAGAAGAAGACGGCAACTTCCTGGGCGGTAGAAGATGGAACGCATTTTGTCTCGGCGTAGCGGGTCAGGTGGTCAATGACGAAAATTATCCACCTCTTGTTTGATGTGGACAGGGGAAAAGGGCGCAGGAAGTCAATTCCAATCCGCTGAAAGGGTCGTTGCGGTTGGGGAATCGGCCGCAGTAGACCCGATGGCGAAGTTGTGGAGCTTTTCTTCGTTTGACAAAGATGACATGATCGGACATAACGATTGATAGTACGAGTCCTGCCTGGCCAGAAGTAGCGGGTACGAATGCGGAAGTACGTTTTTGAGAAACCAAGGAGTCCGGCAGTTGGGTCATCGTGACTGGCTCGTATGATTTATCTTTGCAATTGGCAAGGGATGACGAGGAGCCACGGACGACCTTGGACGTCGTAGTTACGTCTGTAGAGGATGCCGTCGCAAAGTTGGAAGAGTCGTGCACGCCGCAGGGTGCGTCGACTTGCATGGTTCGTTGGATGGAGTAGGCAGGAGATTATCTGACCCAACGTATCGTCAGTTTGTTGAGCCATAAGAATGTCAATAGTGTCTAGAACTGCGGTGACATCGGTGAGGACAGGGATGACAAAAGGCGCGGGGTCATTGGGAAGAGGGCATCTAGAAAGGCTGTCGGCATCGATGTGTCGTTTTCCGGATTTGTACTTAATCGTAAATTGATAGTCTTGCAACTTCAGGGACCAGCGACCAAGGCGTCCTGAGGGGTCCTTAAGTGTGGCAAGCCAACAAAGAGAGTGGTGATCTGTAAGAATTGTAAAGTGAGTTCCATAAAGGAAAGGACGGAATTTAGTAATTGCCCACACAACAGCCAAGCATTCCCGTTCGGTAGTAGTATAAATTCGTTTGTAGTTTGTCAAAGTTCTACTGGCATAGGCAATGACACGTTCGGCACCAGATACGGTTTCAGCTAAAACTGCACCGATACCATGTCCGCTGGCGTCCGTTCGAATCTCAGTAGGGGCGCCTTGAACGAAGTGGTCAAGGATGTGGAGTGATGTCAGTGCATCGTTTAAGTTTTGAAAGGCAGTACTCTGAATAGAAGTTCATTGAAATGATGCGTTATTTCGGAGGAGGTTGTTTAAAGGCTCGGCTATGTGAGCAAAACCGGGGATCAATTTGCGAAATTAAGTGCAAAGTCCAAGAAAGGTACGTACGTCTTTCATGTGTTTTTGGACTGGAAATTCTGTTACAGCTTGGACTTTATCTGGATCAGGACGCAGACCATCAGCACTGACAAGGTGTCCCAAAATTTTGATCTGGCAGGCTCCGAACACGCACTTCTTTGAATTCAGTTGCAAAGTGGCTGTTTGAAAGCATTCGAGGACTTGACGTAGACGGTGTAAATGTTGGTCAAACGTCGATGAAAAGACGACAACGTCGTCTAGATAGCAGAGACATAGGCTCCACGTTAGTCCCCTAAGAAGAGTGTCCATCATCCTTTCGAAAGTGGCCGGGGCGTTACATAGGCCGAACGGCATCACGTTGAACTGGTACAAGCCATTGGGTGTAATGAATGCTGTCTTAGGCTTGTCAGTGTCGGCGACAGGTATTTGCCAATAGCCGGATCGGAGATCCATGGATGAAAAGAAGGAAGACCTTTGGAGGGTATCTAATGTGTCGTCAATACGAGGTAGTGGCTAAACGTCTTTTTTAGTAACGCTGTTCAAGTGGCGGTAATCCACGCAAAAACGCCAAGAGCCGTCCTTTTTCTTAACAAGTACAACCGGAGAAGACCAAGGGCTTGAAAAGGACTCTATTACATTCTTGTAGAGCATATCAGTAACATGATTGGCAATTGCGTATCGTTCGGCGGTGAAAACACGGTATGGGCGGCTCCGAAGTGGTGATGCGTTACCAGTGTCGATGGTATGATGAAGCACTGTAGTCAGGGCTAGTGGACGACTATTGAAATCGAACAGCGCCTCGTATGTAAGTAAGAGTGTTGTTAGGGCGTCTCGTTCGCAGGTTGTTAGACTTGGGTCAGTCATCTGAGTAATGCGGGTTGAGATGTCACTTTTTGTGTTCAGGAGGACGGGTTTGGCCTCGGGAACGTCAGAGAGAGTGGCTAAGGTATCCTGGAAATCTCGTCGTAGCGTGGCTAGGCGAGTACCTTGACAAATAATTTGTGGCTGGGCGGAAACATTTGTTGCGAAGAGACTGATGCTTCTGCTTACCGGGGACAATAGAGTAGGGAATGATGACAGGGGATTTTTCGGCAGTGGTTTGCATTGGCTCGACAAGACCGTATGGCGCTTCGAATTGCTGTGAAGGTTTGAGAGTGACAGCGACAGCCGACAGTGGAGGGATTAGATAGTCATCATCTGCGTGGAGGGATACAGGTGCGTCATCGTTTGAGTCTTCACATGCGGCCGAAGAGTTAAGGTGAATTTCTCGTCTAAAACAATCAATGAAGGCGTCATGTAATGACGCCTTCATGGCCCAGATGGTCATGTAATTGTGTCGCAAACATATCATATTTCAAAACTAAATGTATTTTGAGTAAACAATGAATAATTTAGACAGGTTAGCGGTACCGTAATGGGCATCAAGATGGTACCCAGCTATGCCAGCATGTTTTATGGGGAAGCTGTAGTGAAAGATTTGCGAGATTACCAATTAAAACCAATACTGTACAAAAGGTTCATAGATGAAATATTTTTTATCTTGACACACGGCGAAGCGGACCTGCATTACTTCACAGTTAATTACAACGCTGCCCACGCACATATCCGTTTCACTCACACTCACTCTCATACCGACATTAACTTCTTAAGCGTGACCCTTACATAAAGGACTGGAAATTAACAGCAAAGCTTTATCGCAAGCCAAGAGATCGGCATCATCAACTTCATTAGAAGAGCAACCACCTACGTCATTATAAGATGAGCAGAACCTATAGCCAGGCCCACTGTTTGAAATGCATCTGTTTAAACAAAAAATGTTTTGATGCGAGCGTTCAAGACCTTAAGAACGTGTTGACATATCAAAAATATCCACCACGCCCAACTGATTATGCGATCCATAAAGCGAGAATGTTGAACCGCACCGACCTCCTAGAGGACTGTCCCCAGCAGAGTGACACACAGCGCACAAATCTATGGATCACCTACTGCACTACCCGTCCTAACGTAAATAATATTTTAAGACGGCACTTCAATATGCTCGAGCAAAGCGACCGTCTAAAATGCGCTTTTCCATCCCCACCGGGGGTGATCTACAGACGATCACGCAACATTATACAAACGCTAGTCAATGATCGGTTCAACTCATCCCCGTGACACAAAGAATGCATGCCCTGTAATTCACCGCAGTTTTAAATCTGCAAACAAATTCAGCAAACAAACACATCCAGAAGCACGTAGTCGCAGTACTCAATGAAAAAATAAAGAGGAACTGATATGGAATTCTTCAAACGTAGTGTACTTGCTAGAGTGTAGAGTGTGCAAAATGCAATACGTAGGACAGATTGAGGCAGCGTTTAGACTACGCTTCAACGACCGCAGTGCTTACTCTATATCTAATCCAAGCTTCCTTCTTTCAAACCACCTCCGTCTCCCAGAGCATTCTTTCAATGAACTATCTCTGACATTACTGGAAACTGGATTTAGGTAAAACCGGAAGCGCGAACAGCGAGAGTCATATTTATATACCTATTCAATACAACAGAAGAAAATAATAATTAAAAGTGCAGGAACACGTGCATGAATAAGGGCATAAACCAATCCTACCTTTTCATAATGGTATTGTATTTTCTACAGGAACTGGACCACGTGATTATATTACAACCAGGAGCGGATTTAGAGGGGGGGGGTCCGGATGTCCTGACCCCCCTCTTGATTTCTGCATGTGTAAAATTTAGGGCGTGAAACGAGGGAGAGGGGGAGGGGGTTCCTAAACAAATGGTACGCTGACCAACACCTGACCCCCCCCCCCCTCAGGAAATTCCTGCATCCGCCCCTGATTACAACTGCTTTATTGTGGTTGTTATCTTCTGTGGAACCCTGCTGTTCCTTTGCACGCGTGTTTAATTAATACCATCTCCAAAACGTAACCCTCCTCTTCCCCCCCCCCCTCCTTTAAACTTTCGTCAATTTTGTCTTTTGACAATCGGAAGAAGGGGCACTCTTTTTTCGCGATATTTTTTGGGGGGGTTTTCTTGACACGCGCGGCGCCACTGGCAGGACGGGCGACGGTCACGGGGATCCATCGGCTCGCGTGGCGACTAAATGAAATCAGCAACGAAGACGTCGCCCGTTTGCTGCCCATTGTAGCCATAGCGCTATGTGTTAAGCCACTGATCTCTATAACAATTGCTGGATCGCGTTTGCCCGCTCCGCGAATGCGGCTACTGGCGGCCATCCTTTTGGTAGAGTTATATTATCTCTAGCCAAGCTGCAGCTCCTGCAGCCACTATCATCCATCCATGGCAGATGGCGTTGTGGCAGTTGTGGTGGCAGGCTGCCATCAAAATAGCGTGGGTGATATTTCGTGATTGATTGAAATTGTTTGATGAAACATATTTTTGAAAAAGGCGTGAACGGTAGCCCGATCTTTGAGAACCCGGCAAAAGTTCTACGAAAGCGCAGCACCGGGAGAAAAGCAGCACAGCACGCATCGAAAGTCGCATTGAAAGAAGCATCGAAAGCAGACGCCGGTACGGAGTCTGCTTTCGGATGCGAGCTGGGCTGCTTTGCCCCGGTGCTGCGCTCTCGTAGAACTTCCGCCGGGTCCTCAAAGATGAGGCTACCCTTCACGCAGGGTTTCAACAATCTGCTTCGTCGAACAACTTTAATCAAGCACGAAATATCGCCTACGGTACAGTGTACTAGATCTACGGCTATTTTATGGCAGTCCTGCCGCTATTGCGCTGTCCGCCATATTACTATGATGGCTAGAGATGATATAACTCTACCACAAAGATGGCCGACCGTGGCCGCATTCCGTCCATAGGCGGAGCTGGTCAAACGCGATCCAGCAAATAGACATAGAGATCAGTGGTTCAAGCGCACTTTGTATTTTGCCGCCCCGCAGGAGGAGCGGGCTCAAGTCAAGTTTTTTTTTTTTTCTGTATAGGATCGCAGTACCTTGCTATTACAAATTAAAAAAGAAATTGCATTTGTGTCGTTATGTCTTTTTCTCCCAAACCTCACCTTCCCCTATTGAAAATCGCTCTGATGGGACTTTAGGATTTTTTTAAAGGGTGTGAAGGGGACTTCAGGAATTTCTGAGATGTTTGAAGGGGGCACCAATATTTCCTGGTGGGTTCGCTAGCCCCGTCAGAGGCTCTCCTGAAATGTCTGAAGTGCCCTTTACAATGCCTTGAAATGTCTGAACGCCTGTCAATAACTTTTCTAATGGGGTCGGGAAAACCTTCAGGCTTCTTGAGATGTCTGTGGGCAACGGTTTAGGTGGAGAAAACACATTTCGGAGAATTAGAACATAGCTGCTGATTGTACTCACGGGAAAAAATAAGTACTGTAAACGACTTAATTTCGCGGGCTTAAATTTTCGCGAATCGGGCCAAAGCTGAAAGTTTGAAATTATTCGCGGGTTCTAACTTTCGCGAATTGAGTGTAGCTTCCGTAGCGTTCACATATTGCCCGAATTGTTCGCCGGACGTATTTTTCGCGAAATGTTAGCGATTCGCAAAATTATACAGTATACAGTAATTACAGTATATTGGAGAATGCCGATCGTATGTGTGTACGGTCCTGTTTTTATTACTGCTCTTCTATCAAATACGAGTGGGCTCCTGGACCTGTCTGTCCCTGCCCGGCTGTTCGGTCGCCAAGGAGGCCACTGAGGGCGACCGCCCCATGTGGAGAATTGACGAGGCGCCGGCCGAGTAGAGTTGGCCGAGCGGCGTTTTGAGGCGAACGCAGTCCTGTCCGCTCGAGGCGAAATCCGTGCAACCATAATAATAAAAAAAAAAAAGCCGAGAGCAGTGCGTTTTCCAGGAATAGGGACGCGCACGGGAGAGACTCGTTCCCGGAAACGGGTTCCTCCACGGGCGACGGTCCCCGAAAAGCAAGCCAAACAGCGCCTCTCTCTGCCCGGCGATGGGGAGAGGGTGCAGGGGCCTGGTGCCTGGCCAGCGGCCGGAGGGAGAGGGTGGTGTGAGGAGGCCAGGATGCCGCTATAGCCATTTTCTTTCCACTCGGGCGGTTTGCTTCCTACCGCTGTGGATATCTGGAACGGACCTGTGTTCCTCCAGAAAGGTGAGCATGGCTTTGAGAGCTCGCCCTTTGATCTGTTTTGATCCGTGCTTTTCTTTACGCAGGTGAACTCCAGTTCGGCGTTGGCCGCCTTCAGCACCGCAGAGCGCCATCGTGTTCAGCGAAATTCAAGGA